>PPHD01006661.1:0-24193 GCA_002909625.1 Bambusicola thoracicus
CCCCCCCCCCCCCCCCCCCCCCTTTTTATAGTCAAGATCTTAACATCAGGGTAATCTCATCTGTGCGTGCTTCTTAGAAACCATTATTTAGGCAGCTCTTGCTTCATACTCTGTTTATCTTCAAATTTATATTTAGAAGTGCATTGTAACAGGGTGAGCTGCTGCCTGGTTTATTTTTAATTTGAAGATACTGTCACAAACTATGTTTGTGTGTCACAGAATGTGAAAACTAACAGCGGGTGCCAAGAAAGCTTAAACACCACCAGTTACCAACAAGCTGATAGCATTAGGCTGTTAGGCGATTATAGGTACTGGTAACTTTCAACACGGGTGAGATTTAAAGGAAAGAATAAAACTGTTGGAAAAAATTACATTTATCTCCCCAAGAAAATAAATTACATTCTAAGTTGGAAACAACATGCTGGGAAACAAAGGCAGGGCCGTACCTAAAAAAGGAGAACGTACTGAAAGGAATATTATTAAGTGATTTACCTTGGCAACAGCTTTGCTTTCAGAATTATTGTTGGAATCCTTAATGCCATTTAATGAATCTCTTCTCTGTGGGCAAGGCTTCTTTTTGCGTGGTCTGCCTTTAAGATTTGGCGCTGAAAATTAATGGAGAACAATTTGAGTACACTGTCTTATACTGGATTCTTAACAGCTGAAAGCATCATAAATAATTCCACCACAATCAGTCACAGAAATGTACACATCTGTCTACAGTAAATGCTTATTATGAGATTCCCGTCCTCCACGGGTTACATCTTGACACACTATACGTTTCTATATCATATTCCCCAAGGCTAATCTATTCTACTTGCACATAACTAATTAATACAAAGTCAAACACTGGTCTCTGAAGGACTCGGAGAGAAAGCACAACTATTTCTCCGCGGTACAAAAAAGAACAAAGTAGAATATTAATAGGTAACTTCGCATTAATGAGCTGCTGCGTTTATTATTGTTAATCTTCAAGTAAGAGTACCAACTACTTCTTCCAACTTTGGGAAACATCTGTTTTTAGAAATGTTCTGAGATATTAAAATTCCTCGCAGCTCCAAGAAATGTTTACATACTCTGTCATTCTTGTCAAAGTTCCTCTGAAAAAGTTAAAAAAAAGTAAAATTACCCCCGAGTCCTGAAACGGATCAAACAACATAACCAGCTCTGCAAGTTGACAAGTCCTGAAATAAGTGATGGATTGTTTCATAAGGGTTACATACCACACGTATAAATTAACATGAATCACTTTCAGTTTTGTCCAATTCTGAAGATAAAACGGCTCTGAACTAAGGCAGTGACTAAATCCTGGCCACGCTGTGGGAAATGGAGCTTCGTAAAAAATACCAGACTCATCTTTCAATAACGATATTATGATATAAATTATGATCGCATATAGAAAGAGGAGATGAAGCAGATGTTTGCTCATTATTACGTGTCCTGCCTGCTTTCGGATTTAGAAATCAGGCTCCGACTACTCTGGCAACACTGAAAATGATAAACAATCATTAACTAATGACTGTACTGAAGAAGATAATTTCCCTTAAACCTTTAATTTCTAGGTAACCATTGTTTTCATTACTTAAAGGGATGATTAGAACAGTGTCAGAAATCTAAACACCACAAACCTCTCGAGTGCTTCCTAATTGTTTCTAATCTTACATTTGTCACACAGTAAGTCGGTGGTTTCAGGACATTTTAAATTTTAATTAGTTTGCAAACACAATAAAGGGTGCTAATTTGATTTTATAGTTCGAATAACAGTGTCCTATTTGGGCTGCTGGAGAAAAACAGAAGCCACGGGTTTAACACCGTAAGTCGGACAGACACATCCTCTCCCTTCCCCAGCACCAACACACAGTGAGCTCAGGTATGTGGACGTGTGCAAGTCCCCATCTGTGTATGTACAAAAACGCCTTTATCGTCCTTCAGAAATATCTCCATCTATCTGCAGCCAAGCACATTCTGCTTACTGAAAAGTACTGCAGAAAGCAATTTGGAAAATGTCATCTGAGGCTAGCAAGCAGAATCAAACAAAGAGATAAAGCAGTGATTACCCATTGCGGCTCACAAACATCTGCCCCATTTCTATCTGTCCCCACGAGCACCGCCATGCCGGGCTGCACCCTGCCCCAGCCGTGCCATCGCTCCGCTCCGTGCCAGAGCCAGGGCTTGGGGGCTCAGGGCGCAGGCTGCCGCGTGCCGCCCGTGCCCAGGCCATGCCAATGGTACCAGTGCTTGGTACTGCCGTGCTGGGCAGGGCACTCAGAGGACAGCTCTGCTTCCTCCACGTGCTACACCCTGGCTCACACGCCGGAGGTGCCCGGCCTTCAGCTGGATGGACCCCGACACAGCCCAGCCTTGGCACTGAAGCACAGAGGTGCTACAGCACGGGCCGAACGTGCGTGGATGAGGATTACTTTTCCTTTCTTCCTTTTTTCTCTTTTTACTTTTTTTTAACTAAAGAAACCAGTTGAAGGCTCAGTGTTTCCCAAACACACTTGTTATGCCGAGTTTTGGCACCGCGCTATACCACACCATAAAGCACTGCTCACGCTTTGCTAAAAGCTCTAAAAGCAGAAAGGCGTTTGTTACCGAGTTCCAGGTACACCGAGCATGGATACAAACACTGTTTGTGTTGGAGGCCCCGGTGGCCCCTCAGCACCGCACGGCTGGGCTCTGCACCCGCAGCACCGTGCCTCACGTCACAAGGCCACACCGGGGGCACCAGCACCAGGAACTGCCACGGGAACCAGGACCAAAAGAGAAAGCCCTTGCCGCTGCCCCATCAAAGAACACATTTGCAATAGCTCCAGTCACACTTGAAACAAATCCATTAACATTTGCTCCCTAAATCATTCTAAATAGATGCATTATTCGAAGATTATTTATATTTCAGTCAGATGCATTTTGTTCTCTTGAGCAAGGAAATATGACAAGGATTGAACGAATAATTCACAACAAGGCACACACTTGTTTTAACTTTTTTTCATTTTTGTTTCATTATGACATATTCATGAGCACGCTGCAGATTTCCCAAATTTGTTATTCATAATGATCTTAAAGCAACTTTATGAACACGCTGTGGCTGAGTCCCAGTCAGCATTCCTGATAGCACCGCGTGTTCAACACGGACCGGACAGCAAAGTGAACATGCATTGGCTTCTCCTCCTTTCTTGTTGGAGAGGGACTTCTGGCAGGAGTACCTGAGAACATCTGTAACAACTCAACTTCCTTACATGTTACTGCATATGGCTTTCAAATTCACTTTCTGAAAGCACTTGTGCCAGTGAGAACTGATAACTTGTACATTCCCAGAAGGTGAGAACTAAAGCGATGCGAACTAATGTAAAAAATTGAATAAATAAGTATAGAAAAATGTTTGCATTTCTTTGCCACCCGTTCAGTGGAAATGCCTGGAACAGGCCTACAAGGGAGAGAGACAATGAGCTCCTGGTTCCAACACTACACTTTTCTTCCTGTGCATTTGACAACATGTTCCCTTTTGCCAATTTGTGTTTTTTTTTCCTTTCTTTCTTTGTGCTTCCTGATGCATCTCACAGAGGAGAAAACACCAGAGATGAGCTGAGCTCATCCCGCACTTGCCAGCCATCCCAAAGGGCAGGCTCACGTGGAAAATGGCAGCAAGCACGAAGTTATCCTCCTTGCAAAATCCGTAGCCGAGAAAGCAACCCGGAGCACAGAAAGGAAAGGCACTTCACTGCAAGCCCTGGCAAACACCCCAGGTATGACCAGATGAAACACACCCAGTCGCACATCACCAGAGTAGGAGAGAATGCCCATAGTGCTGCAGAGCTCCCGGAGGGGCTCAGTGACCACTTAGCACTCCTCCAGTGCCCGCTCTGTGTCACTAGTTGCCTTCCTTCCTTGAGCAGCAGACCAGGCTGATGGCACTCCACAAGCCTGCTGCTCGGGGCCCACCGCACTGCGGTCCCCACGACACAAATTCAAGGTGAACAAAGAGCTAATTCAACCACAAAGAACCAAACGTGTGGTCATTAACCAGTATGCATGTGCGTCAGGCTTTGTTTTTCAGCTATTATTTGGTAAAGACTTGTGCACCCCATTAACTGAAAGTGCGCGAAATGGATATGCCATGAATATCATCAGCAACATGAGCCATGATGACAACCATATCTTAACCACTCTTCCCTCTACAGTACATCTTACTGCCATCTCAGGGAGAAAAAAATGATTTATAGGAACCTGCCCAGAGACAGGAATGTTGTTTCTTCTTCCATGTCTGAAAGGGCCCGGGGTGCTGTCTGGGAACAGGTAGCGACCACAAGACACACAAACTGCTGCCTGCCGTATGACAGGAGGGGTGTGGGAAAGCCAGGAAATGTTAACTGAGCAGGACACAGTAGCTGGGCAGGAAAAAAGAGGAAACAGCTTATGGCTATGCCAGTGGAGAAGGAGGGGAGGAGCTGGAAATGCTGGTGGTGCACCACCAGCCCTCCTCACCATGTGGAGAGAGATACTCTAGCTTCACATTGTACTCTTCCCATGCCTGTGGCTACTGCTCTTCTGCTACTGCCACCTTCATTCAGCTCCCCAGCTCTCAAGGATATTTTCTGCAGGATGCAGGAAACAGAAGCATTGCCAAGCCTCCCCGACTAGCACAACTCCCAGCTCTGGGTCAAACATGGGATGCCAAGTTCTAGGAAGGCAGAGAATGAGATCTGTGGGAGCTGCCAAGCTCAGCTGGGACTGAACACCACCTAAGGTGGAAGAGTGTAAACCACCATAAAAAGCCAGTAAATACATTAGCTTTTCTTTCCACTTGCGTCCCCAGGTAGATGCAGGTGAAGATACCATCTTCCCTGTTATCAAGTCAGCCTAACTTGAGCCATGTCTGTGCTGAGAACGTGATGTGCCATGCATGCACGGACATCCTGGGATGCACAAGTAAGTCAAGCAACAGTGACCACGGTCTTGGAATAACCCAGGAGGTTAGTTCTAATAGAGCTATCCTTTTGTTTTCAGGCATCTGATTTTCATTGGAAGTCAGATGAGTTCAGTCTTTTCCTTAACACTCTTCTCTAGATATTCTTATTTTGACTGATGTTAAAGATGTGTTGTTATAGGGAGGGTGTTAAAAAAACAGTGGCATCCACATAGCTGAGGTCAAGCTATGTTGGCACTCTGTCAAATCTGGTGGTGTAGCCAAGAGGCTTTAATGAGCTTGGAATGCATTACCTCATTTGTCATACCTGGATCACTTACTCATGCTGAGTCCAAAATAACCTTGGACCTTGCTGGCTGCTCAGCAAACCATGTAAGTAAACAGTCCTGTACTCATGCCTAAAACATGTACTTTTTTCTTGCTCACTACACATTACTTACTCCACAGAGCATCTATACAGTCATAACAGCTAGGATCAAAGTTCTCACCTTTTCCAGGTCTCTCTGACCTGAATAACTATTCCCAGATATTACTTTTGATTCTTGTTTGCTGATACTCCCATTTCTCAGAAACACTTCAAAAGTGAGAGAAAAAGGGAGAGGAAAGGGTCAATGTACTTAGCTGAGGAGTTTACTAGGATAGTTGCTCAGCATTGCTAACAGCCTTAAGAACCAAATTCTGGCTGCCAGTGTTTTTGTGACCACATTTCTCTCCTGTGGAAAGACAAAAGGAGGGAACAGACCTATTTTTCCCAACTGCAAGAGTACAACAGCATGAAAGAAAATGAGCTTGCAGAACTGTTCGGTCATCAGCAAAGTGCCATGAAAGATGTGGGTATGCATATAAGGTGGGCCGTACAATCAGATCAGCCCTATGCATGACAGATGCAGGCGCACCAGAGAGAGACAATCACAGAGCAAAGATTATGGTAGAGCACTGGAGGGTGCAAGGAGAAGTTAATGAACAGGGATGCACTGTGATACTAGATACAGAATAGAAGCGTGTTCACCAGAGACTACCTGCAGTGTACCTTCTAATCAATTGTCTCACTTCCTCTCCTACAAGGTGCAGGACACCTAGCAGACCGTGCCTTACAGAATCCTTCTGCACTGTGCCAGTACTTCAAATATCTTGCAGCTCTCACCCTCTTTTCTCTCCCTCCTTTCAGCTGCAAAACCATCAGTAGATACAGAACAGACTAAGAGACGTTCCCACTCAGGCAGGTGGAAAGAGCAGTGTCAGATCACAGAGCTAGTCGTGATTTGAGCCCCAACAGAAGGAGGAGGTGCCATACAGAGAAGCCTGGCCATCAAAGTCAAGGTGAGAAGAAGGGCCACAAAACTCCAGACCATCCATGAACCAATCATGTGTGCTGGCAGGTAGCAAAAAGCTGGTTGCTGAGGACTTTCCTAGAGCAGCTTGGCAAAAGTTAGCTCTTGCCTGAAAAACATGTTTGCATGTTGCACCTTTTAAAATGTAATGAACAGAAAGTTAACGGTTTTAATGGTCTTAACACTTACCCCTCCAGGGGGCTTCTGGCATTCTGCAGTATCTGAAAGTTCAAAAATACATATTGCTAGATATAAGCACAACCTCACAAACTGCTCAAAGGCTAGTTCATCTCATATACTGCTCTGGAGTCTCAGCCGATTCCTGGATTTCTTCATCTCCTCTGTCTCTGTTTTCTTCACCTCAAGCCCTTTTCTGCATCTTGATTTCAGGACCTTGTGTTTCATTCATTTCCCTTTCACCCCTCAAAGTTTATGGAAAAGCTCCTGCTTCCTGGAAACTGTATCCAAGTCAGAGGGCCTGCAGCATGAATAGCCCAGGTACAGAGAACAGCTGGTGGGAGACGCAAGCTGCAAACAACCTGGTGACTGCATCAAGGAGTCAAAAATTACAGTGGCTGGAAAATAAAGCAAAGGATCAGACATCCTAGGCCTTTGTTTAGAAAACAACGCTATCAACTGAATACGGAGAAGCTCTCTCCAAAGTACATCTATGGCAGCAAGCGATGAACACCTACCAACAGCTAACATTATTCTCCTCTGAAGGCCCCACAAACACACACCTCGTGCCTACTCAAGCTGTTCATAAAGCAATTTGAATATTAAACCCAATTTTTCTCAGCCTTTTCTCAACACAAACACTTGTTTAATCCTTTCCACAATTGATATGCTTTGTGGATTTATCACCGAACATGTCAGACTTGACCTGGAAATGCTGGAGCAACACAGCAAACAACCATGTGAGGAGCACAGAGTATCCACACTGTTTTCGAACCCACACGCAGAATGGGAGGACTTGTGGAGCCATTCCTGGAAGTTTTGTTTTGGAAATGAGATAGCCCATGCTCCATGTGGGGAAAATCAATTTGCTACCTCTCTAAAGAAAACATTCCTCATTTGGAAATAACTGAAACAGACACTTCCTTGTGTGGATTAATGTGGAGACATATGATGTGCTGCAGACTGTTGTTTTGACCCCCCTCCTGACCAGACAATCTCTAAAAAAAAAAGCAAAAAGGTGGTATTTTTCACGGATGGTGGGTCAGAGCAGTCTGTTTTTAATAGAGAAGTTAGAGGCATTGCAAATATCAGGTTGGCTAATTGTGCCAAAACCTAAATGTTTTTAGCTTCCATGGAAGACAGTGACAAGATTCAGGATGAGGCTCGGCCTTGTTTTCTTTATTTCAGCATGGCTGGAACTTAATTAAGACTTCTGCTGTAAGGGCTTTGCTTTGTCCTGCTGACTAAAAAAAAAAAACAGAAAAGGGTGTATTTCTTTGCCAAACTTTGTGCATACATTAGCTGTTATGAAGTACAGTAAATTGAAAAGGGAAGATGAAGATTTTAGAGAAAAACCTATGCCTGACAGATGTGTGACATGCAAGGAGTCCTCAGAGCAAATCGAAATAACAATAATTAAAAAAAAATGCAGGGTAGGCCTATTACTGGCTACAGATGACAGAATCGTTATTAATGATTCACAAAGAGACAGAGGTGTTTGGTAAATATTTGTTCCATATTTGCAGAGAAGCCAGATGATATGCTTGCAAAAGAATATAATTAAGGCGAGTCAATTGACTCGGTTTTACATAAACCAGATCTTAAAACAACAAAAAAGAAAACAAACAAAGCACCTTATTTTATACTTTGAAACTGCAAACTTGATTAGAGAAACTAGCAGCGTGCAGGGAACTCACCTGCACTTTGGCAAGGCTGTTGATTTAATGCTAGATAACACTCTGATTAAAAAATAACACCACGTAATTTTACTCAAGCAAATATCAAATAGATTATAAACTGGCTAAGCGATAGATCTAAACACAGGCACCAGTGGGGAACTTCTAACAAAGGAAAATATTCTTGGTAGGATTCCACAGGGGTTGCTGTTAGTCTTGATGATGTTCAGCATTTTCTTCAGTGAAATAAATACAAGGTCCCTGGCAGTAACATTCACCATGACACCAGCCAGGCCTGGCACAACGCTAACACGGGGTAATTCGCGCAACCAATTCAGTGGGAAAACCAAGCCAAACATAACCAACTCTGCCTAGTGCTACTCCAGCATTAACCTGGGAGCTCAGTCCCAGCTGGCGCCTCACGGGCCACCCCAATGCAGTCCAGCGTGCCATGGTAGGAGATGCTATGGCACAAAGCCTGCCTCCTGGAGCTAGCCCGAGCAGCTCAGCCTGTGCTGCGTTTCAGCAAAATGACTGAGAAATGACTTCACCAGGCAATACAAGTGCCTTGAAGGGGATAAAGGCAGGTACTCAGGAAGCATGAGGCGCAGTGAAGCGCACCAAGGCACTGGCGTTGACATATACAAGAGCTGAGGCCAGCGCACCAGGCATGCACACATTCGACTACCAGGCCTTCCAGGAAGGCCTGAGCCAGCCATGTGCTGGCGGGCACAGCAGAAGAGAACCGGGCACACAGAGGACTGGAGCTGGGTGCTGACCCTGGCCAGGTCCCAGCACTGCCGGGACAGCCTCAGCGCTGCGGGAGCTGAGCTGGCTGCAGGAGCCAGAGTCCAGCTGTCTGGCTGCGCTCCCCACTCCAACAGCTGCTTCTCTTCTCCTTTAGAAAAAAGGTGGTGGACTGGATGAAAGCATTCACTGGTAATTTTGGCTGATGAACCCCTATTTGGTTCATACCAGATCGGATGACTCAGGGTTCTTTTGGTGAGAAACTCCCAGAATATAGGAACTAATACAGTAGAGTACTGTGCTGTTCAGAGCCACAGCCTTGATTCAGCAAAGCACAAGCCTAACTTGTAAAGACTGGGGGGGTGCCAAGACCTCCAATGACCTCACAGGGGCTATTCAGGTCTCTGAGGTTGAGGTGGTGCTAAGCATTGAATTCGCGGAGCCAACACAACTCTGTCTGACTGAGGGTGTAACACTGTGCTCAGGCAGCAACATGGGGCTCCTCAAGGTCTGCAGTACCTCAGAAAACTGTGGTGACATGGTCCCTACCCTAGAGACCATGTCGGGAGGCTGTGACTGGCGTGTATGGGGTTTGGCTTCTGTAGGAGCTTCCCAACAATACGCAAGTCTGGGTTAAAAAAAAGCAAGGAAAAAAAAACAAAGAGAGGGAAGAGTTGAGAAGGCAGACTGTAACAGACAGGACAAAAGCAGTACAAAAACAGTAGAGAGAAGGAAAAGTGCAAAGCAAACCCATGCAAGTCAGCCAATCTCATCACAGCTCAGCAGAACACACAGAGTAGACTTCCCATTAGAGCGCATTAGAAAATAGAAGGCAAATAAAAGCTCACAGCAAACGTTACGAAGGCTTCCCTAGCAATATTTCCCTTTCTCTCCTGCAAAAGCGAGCGTTTGTTAAATTGCTGTCTAGCAGAGTCAGCAGTACCCAATGGAGACGTGACCTACATACCTCGGCAATACAATGGCTGTGCAGCCGATCACGTCCATGCAGATAGGCAGATGAGATGGGTAACTGACTGGTGGAGGGTGGGCACTGGGGTGAATCCGAACAGGCAGAAATTCAGACAGAAAGCATAACAAGGATGGTTTCCAGAGAGCTTGCTTTGGGGAATGACAACAGCAAGTAGGAAGCAATGATCAACCAATAGCACAAAACATGAGAATTACAAATATATTACCCAAATCTCTTGCATTTCTGATTTGTAGTGGCTTATATCAGAGATCAATATCACTTGATCAATATCTGTAAGAATCCTACAATATTTTTTCTCTATTTCTTGCACTTTCTCATCGCACTGTAACTGTAACTGGTTAGGCATAACCAACCCACATGAAGATGTTAGCAAAGTGACAAGCAGCAACTGCAGAGCGCCCTCCCTCCCTGACACCACACTCACTCCAGCGCATCACCCCTGGGCTGAGTCCCATCCTCACTCCCACACGCCTCCTGGGGCTGCCACCTCCATGTGGGAGAGCCAAGAGCCGGGGCAGGCCGGGCCGGGCCGCTGCCCACCATGCTGCGCTGGAGGAAAGTGGGTGCTTTCCTCTAGTAAGGTGTGGTGGTAACTCTGGTAACTTTGCGCTGACAAAAAGGGCACCTCCACCGCTACCAGAGGACGGAAGGCGGTGACCGTAATGCCCTGCTGGTAGCAATGTTTGGCCACGTTCAGTGAACTCGGTGTAACTGCCCCGACACGCGCAGAAGCGAGCCCACCTCCGCTCCACAATCCGCGCCAGGCTCCCGCACTCAGAAGACCCAGCCAGAAGGCCGACTGACCCACCGGCACAGGGCAGGGCTCCGACGCGGCGCGGCACTGACCGGGCCCTGACCAGCAGCTGATCGCTATCGAACAGACGGGGTCCGCAATACAGCCTTATTTGGGCAAAAGCAGCCTCCTGAGCCGCCCCGCCGTACTTTCCCTCGGAACAACTCTATTTGGCCGGTTACCCGCCGCGGCGGAAGCTGGGGGCGACGCGCACGGAGCCGGCGGGGCGAGGAGCCCCTCACCGGGGCCGCTGCGGCCCGAGCGCAGCCGTCGTTGCCCTCTAGCGTCGCCCGTCCGCCAGCCCGGCTCGGCCCCGCTCGGCTCTGCCCGGCGCCGCTCGGCTCCCCGCCCGCCGCCCCGCCGCGTTCATTCATGGCTAAAAATAGGCGGGAGCGGCAGCGCCGCGAGCCCGGCGCGGAGCCGCGGGCACCGGGACCCGCGCATTCCCTAATATGGAAACGAAGCCGAGTTTTCAAAAGCGGCGGTTTATTTGTTTCTGGAAATGGACAACATATGTCGGAGATTTACTATACGGAACCAGGTGTATATATAGCGTAGGTCTTTGTATGCGCCCGTTTTCGTTCTATATAAAGGCTTTACGCAGCCTGGAACTATAAATTTAATAATAGATTACTAAATTAAGTCTGCGCAATCACTTCATAAAAAAAAAATCATTTCAATTTAAAATACAGCTGTAGGGGCTTGGACAATTTCCTGCATAACAGAGGCCCATCCCTGCAATGTAAATAACCCCGGCGTTAAAACAAGTCCATCAGGCACATCAGGAAAAAAAACCTCCACGAAAACAGAACTGCGTTCTGCAGCCTATCCCACGTCAGGACGCCGAGCCCTCGGCCCATTCGAACGCTGCTCTGATAAATCGCTCCTGCTTCGGCGGGCTTTTTCCCCCCTTAACGTCCTGTGCTCCTCCCAGCAATGCAGGCCGATGCAGCCTCAGCGCTCCGGCCGTACCAAACCAATGGGGTTTTGCAATAGGAATTATTCACTGCTTTCCTGTGTACCATCAGCGTTCCTAAAACGCTGTTACTATAAATCGAAGCAGCACGCTCTTCAGACAGGCGTGACGTTGCCCGCTCTGTTTATTTCCAGCTGCAATTGTGCAATTCTGAAATTCTCATCTTTCCCAATGCCCTTTCCCCAAACAAATACCTCCCAGAGTTACAAGGTTACAGAAACGAGTCCCATTTGGTTCGGAGCCCCACAGGCCACCTGTAATGTCAGCGTAATATCAGTGACCGATTGCACAGTAAGAATGACAAACATTGCTTCGGTTGCTATATATCCTAAGTTAATTATGAGGCTTTCTCTTCCTAATTTGATGAGAATGAAATATCACAAGACGTACGTATGGCCATTTAAAACATATAATCGGGGAAAAGGCAAAGCAAACCTCTGAGAAGACAAGCGGTTGGGTTTGTACAGCCAGGTATGTGTGACGGGCCGCCCTTCCCACTGCCGCAACCATGGAAGCACGGACCTGCAAGGGCTCCAAGCCCTCCGTTCTGCACAGTCCCCTCAGGTGTGCAGCAGGATTAGGCTGCTGGAAGGCTGCACGAGGTTCAGAAAGCTCAAAAACTTCAGTTCACTGCCACGTGAAATACACGGCAGTATTCAGTCCTCTCCTCCCGACAGCATCTGGAGGGGCTTTCACATCACCCAGGAAGCCCCATCCCACTTCCAACAGTGGGGCCATCCCGTGCCCGTGCTGACTGCAGCGATCGGGGATTTTCCTAGAAGCCTCCCGCCCAGACGTGACCTGACTTAGCTTTGTTTAGGAAACCTGACAGGGCGACACGAATGTCCAAAGCTTCTGTGTATCTAATTCTAAACAGATAAAGTATCTTCAAGACAAACCAGCACCTCTCAGAGATTTCCAAGCACACCATTAAGTAGATCTGGGCTTCAGCAGAGGTGAATATGAAGATTCATTGTCCCAAGAGATAAATATTGACTAAGGAGAAGCAAAGGTCAAACTGGTCAATATTTACTCAAGAAACTAAATCTTGGTGCAGTGTAACACACGCGAATGTCTTCATCAGCTGCCTCTGGAGATCATTTCATTATGACTAAGGATTTCAGAAGTGTAGTTCTTTTCCCTCTAAAATCCTCATTTTAAGAAGAGAAGCTCCCATGGCCCTCCTGCAGTCAGAAGCTCTCTGTACCCACAGCCCCAGCTGAGGGGTCTGTTAGCAAATGCCATCTGACCCATCTGCACACCGAAGCTCGGGCTCCACGAGCAATTCGTACTGTTCATGTCTGACCTCTGCAGACGTGAACAATATGAATTTTCTGACTCATCACATGATAGTATTCCAGGATACCATGAACAGGATTTTCTTCTTTTGAAGGATTAATGTGCTCCTTTTTCCCTCTGTCTCAAGTATCTGTAACTTAAGGCAGAAATTTTATCTCAGGCTTCTATTTCACATAAGGAATTACTTTGAGACAATGTCACTCAAGATCTTTGGGGAGTTGCCCTACTATTATTTACTGTGGCAAGTATATTAGTCCTGTTATTTATCTAAGGTTTCACATTTACTACCTCCTTTCTGAAGTTCTTTTACCGTGCTATTTCTGTCTGAAGCCACAGCCCAACAGACTCTCCGCAGAACAGCACTGCTGAAATATAAGATCCAAGGTAGTTCATGAAGCCCGGTTTTTCCGGAGATGCACGATGAAGGCAGACGCCCCAACCCAACGGCTGTTCGTGAGGCCATCCCCTGTATGCCCTGGGGACCTTCACACGGCTGCTCAGTGGATGGGGAGGTGCCAGCCCTTTTACTTCTATGCTCCTCCAGTCTTGTGGCCTGGTGTATATGCTCCTATTTCTAACCTTTGTCTCCACAAAGCAGCCGAGCACAGCACACATTTGTTGCAATCACCATGGAGATCAGTTGGTTTCAAATTAGGCACAAACTGTTTCCTTTACTATTTTTACTGTGTTTTGAGCCTGTTATGCCCTTCCTACCCTGTCCTTTCTTTACCCTTACTGGTAGACGCGACAACCCTCCCTCACCACTGGGCTGAGCCATTGGGCGCAGGGGGTGAGGTGAGCCTCGCCTTCTGCCATTTTGTTGGCAGGCCTATACGGGATGGAAGAACTACATCTCTGTAAAGGACAGCTAGGTGCATGTCCTGCCTGCAGTGGCATGAATGATCCACCAAGGGCTGCTGAGGGAAGTGGAGTTACATTGGCACAGACAGGAACTGGGCAGGGCTGGCGGCAAAGGGGGCAAGAGGTGAAATGAGAGGCAGAGATGCAGGAGGAAGGAAGGAAAGGGGAGTATGGGAGCCAGCCTCCCGGGCCCTTGGGATTGCACACAGAAAAAGAGAAGCGGCACCAACACCAGTTGCTCCTCCTGGTGGCAATGGCCGAGCGGCCCCTTGCTGCAGCCAGGCTGCCCTGCGCCCCTGCGATATCACACTGCTGCTACTCAGCTCCCAAAGATGCAGAATCTCTAACAGAAGCTCTTTTGGACACGCGGAAAAAGACACAAGGACTGACAGTGCTGAATGTAGGTTTCCCACAGCCCAAGTCAATTGGCTCCCTGTGCCAAAAATGCAGCAGGCTGGGAGCTGACAGCACCAAAGATGCACATGCCAAACGCAAGCCTTTCCCACAGCTCTGTGACAGGTACGCCACTTCCTTTAGAACACTCTAACGTCTCCACTAAAAAAAAACACACCCTGGTTCTGGAACCATATGCAATCCATAATGTGGAACGTAAGTTTAATTCAAAGGCCAATTAAAAAAAAAAAATCAATGAAATGCTTTTATGAAACAGGAGATTGATCTGCAGCTTAAAACTTCCAGTAATGTAATATTTTAGAACTTTAATAAATAATGCTTTTATCTTGATTGCAAAATAATACCCTGCCACGAAAACACAGAGCAGAGGTAGGAGACTGTTCAACAAGAATTAAAATGTCACACTTTGCACAGAGCGGAGCATTACAATTATTGGTGAAACACATTTTTCAAACTTGTTAACACAAAATTAACAATTACATACATCACTTAATTCTATAAGTGCATATCTCTCAAAGTACCCATTAGCTAACCTTGCCTAGTTTGGTTTTAATATAGATGCAGGCTTTGCAGCACAGAGGGGATGTAACCATGTGAGTGCTGGCACAGTAAACCCTGAAACGGCAAGTGCTATTAAATTGAGATGCAATCACACTGAAAGGGAAACATTAACAAACAGCAGACAATTGAGAAGAAAATACAGGGCGCTTGTGTTCTAATACATGTGCTTCAAAACCTTATATAACTATTCATTGTCTAGTTCATCTGGCCAGGGGCCCAGTTTGCTCTATGCTATGCTATACTAATTTTATAATAATAAACTGTTACACAAGCTTTACGCAGTCATGCATATGAAGAGGTTGTGGAAGACATTACGTTTGATTATCTTTCTAGCGAAGACACCATCTTGAAATTAAACATAGCCTGGCAGAAATGTACGTGAAAAAAAAAAATAAAGGGAAGAAGGAAAGAGGGAAGGGGGGAAGGGAAGTGGGGAAGGGTGAAGGGGAAGGGAAGGGGAGGGTTTATCAAGGAAAAAAAACAGAACAGAAAAAAAACCCTTTCAAAAAGGAGACGTTGGACTGTCTTCCCTCTCTGAATATCACCTGCCCCATTATGCATGATCGATGAACACCACTAATCCCATAACGCAATGCAAGAATCTGCATGTTCCTGGGCAGTACTCATTTGAAGGCAATTTTGAGAAACGTATGCTTTTTTTTTCAGTAAATGCATCTTCTTTTTGTAAAAACAAGGCAGAATGGTTTACAAAGCCAAAAGGAATGCGTGAAAGAGCTGGGATTTAAAACCCTTTATGTTATTTGTTGCTTTAGCATGAACCAACACGAACCACCGAGATGCTTCAGTTAACTTTTAGCTGTACCACAAAACATTTTTTAAGACAGCAGTTGGAAAACGTGGGCATGAGAGAGACGGGGCACAAAAGCATATACAGTATGAACCAGATGCAATCCAGAAAAGTCATTTCATATTCCACATTTGTCTATGGAATTGTCTGAGAATTTTCTGCTGAACATTACTTCCAGGTTTATCGTAGCAGTTCAAAAATGGCTATATTTAGTCACCGACCAGCGCCAGAAAGCACTATCAGACTATAGGATCATGGCATATTTTAAGTTTGAAATCTCATCTGCCATCAAGGCCAGACATAAATGCCTTTTATTATCAGAAAGAGTGAAAGCCTCAGACATCCAAGATATATAAGTGATTGTTTTTCAGCTGTAAGACACAAGATAGCAACCCCAAAAATCACATTATTCAGATTACCATTGTGCGTCTGCTACCCCCCTACCACCCTCTACATATTTTGATTTCAACATTTTAACGTCTAATCTAAAAAAAACCACTAAAACTAGTGAACCAGTGTTTTATGTGGGGCTCCTGAGGCACTTCCACATGCAAATAACAGCAATACATACCAAAAGCAGAGTCGGCAGCCAAGAGGCACACAAGTCATGGGGTGCTGGAGAAAACACCAAAAACCTTCAATGCCATATTCTGATCTAAGTTACATCACCATGGGGATGACAATCTTTATCTTAACCTTTACCTTTGAAGTTGAGACGGTCAAAACTATGATTTCTATCCAATAGGAAAATGCCAGAATTTCATCGTTTTCCTCATGAATGGGGGTGTGGAGATGGGGCTGGGCACAGGATGGGCACTCACCAGCACTGCCGTGGTGCTCACCTGCAGCCCCTCTGTTGAGAGGGGTCTCCAAAGCAGAATTTCAGCTCAGCTTGATAGAGTTAAGGCATTACAGCCCCACACCAACTATTTCATTTCTATGTTTTTCTTGGGAAAAAAAAAAAAAGGATCAAAATGAAAACAGAAACATGGTGGCTGTAGGGAATTAGTGGGGGAAAGATTTCCACTTTCTTCAAATGGCATCTTCCAGAAGAGTGAGAAAAACCTCATGTGAGGTCAAAGTTACTCCAGAAGGAAAAAAGTAGGAATCAGGTGGCAGTACCAGAGAAGAACCAGAGCTCAGTGTCACACAGCAGTGTCCTGCATTTAGACCTCGGCGTGGAAATCTCCACTAAGCTAATTAGGACTCTACTCCAGCTGCAGGTGGAGTGCAATACAAGATGGCAAAATTTTCCTTGGCAATTAAGCAGAGTTCATTTGTTTTCCGTTATTTATTTTAACCCCTTTATCCATATTGTTTTGGCGTAGGCTTCCAAAATGAAGAAAGCCAACAAACCGCATCCCTCCTGTAACTGCACCTGGCCACAGGACTGCCCTCCTTGCCCCATCTCTGCCCCTGACCAAGGTTCCAGCTGGAGCCTGCAATGCTGCTCTGGGGCTGCTCCTCCCCATGGGCACATGCGGAGCCCCAAGAGGCAGCACAGCCATGTGCCTTCTCTGGCTCACCTGCATGGGAGCCACTGAGGTTCATTCATCTCAGCTCCCTTTGCTCTCCCGAATAGTTCTGAGGGTTGCTAGGCAACTATTGTTGAATACATGCATGAGGCATTAATTGTCTGAGCGCTTTAAAGGAGGAAAATTCTTTAAAACTGAGGACATTGCCATACCAAAAATAGGATATTTCCTTTATAAAGGGCAACACTCGTGGCTGGGAATGTTGATGGCTGCAGCATGTCAGAGGCGAGATGAGTCACGGCGATTACTCACAGCACAGCACAAAAGCAGCATGTTAGAAGAACTGACTTCTATAATAAAGTTTTACTTTAAATTAAGTGCTTCAGATCTAGTTTTATCTCCAGACTGCTGTCATTGGGATATCATGGTCCACATTTTCACCATGAAACTAATGGTGTTGGGTCCGTCCTCTGTTACACGGCATTACAACTTCCTGAGCATATCAGTTCACTGCCTTCCAAACCCAAAATGGCACTGGCAAGCTTTCCTCTTTGCTGCACTTCAAAGAGACGCTCCAGTCTCACTGCTGATCCTAAGTGCTCTGTGCTCCTTACCCGTAAATGTGGATTTCATTTTATAGGGTCTTTTTTTCCAAAATACATTCCAATGTCATGATCAAGTTCTGAAGACAGTAAACACAGACTTCCATAAATTGACTTAAACTTCTAAACTAAACAACTGCTGGGATTTGCAGCTAGGTAATTTTTCCTTTTTTTTGTTTTACAATAAACCCATCTCTATCATAACTGAACATTCACAACATACATATATTCAGCCTAATTATAGGGTGCCTTTCAAAACTACCAACACCAAAAAAAACCCATAGAGAACTATCTTTTTCTTTTCTTTTTTTTTTTTTTTGGCAAATTGGTCAAATGATTATGGTTCATTGCAAAATCAGGATATATAAAGGAATGAGGGCAACTGTACTGCTGAATTTGTACGTGGTATTCCGAGCAATTGGGTCCTAAATACCCCAGGAATAATCTTCAGCCTGATTTTCAAACTTGTGCTCTGCTTCTGTGGAAGCATGTAAAGGACACAGGATCATCTAAACAGAGTTCCAAAGTTCACCTGAGGTTAGCAAGATGAAGTGATTTATTTAATGAATGAAGTGGGAAGGAGAATCAACACCTCCTGAAAGTAAACACGGCAACCCATAGCCAAGAGTTGCTTTCAGTGGGAGGTCAGTTTCTTCTGCAGTTGCAGATCCGATAGGAAACATAGCAGGGCGGCGACAGAGATGGAGGTCACACCATGCTTCTCTGTTGGAGCAGCAGCAGCAGTGTTTGGGAATGCCATTCACATTAGCAGGATGATCACCACTAGCCTTTTCACATATTCTCCTACCCTTTCTGCGGTCTGAAACTGCTGATTTCAAATGAATTCCTCCTCTTCTATTACTCACTTGTTGCAAACACCTGTTTTTTAATTAATATGCTCTTTAAAGCTACTACAGAAAGAGGTAAGGTGACTGAAGATGTCTGTGAAGGACCCATCAGGGAAAACTCATGGAGTTGGTTAAGTCTGTACAAGATCTTGTAGTTGTAACAGCGTATTTAAATGAGATGCTATCAAGTTACATTTTCCAGTTACACTTCAGCTGAGGAGCAAGCCCCTGGCAGCAATCGTTTAGGTGATCTGAAGTGGGGCAGATCCTCCCTGAGCTGGGCTCCCCACTGAAGATTGGGCAAAGCCCCCAGGACTGTAGCAAGGGCTGGTGCTCTGAGACAGGCACTGCTCACAGCACCCGGGCTGGAGCTGAGAGCAAAGAGCAAATTTTAGGAAGGTTTGGTTTACTGCGTAATAACGAATGTGCAACGGTCCAGCACAACCTAACCTCTGCTGACCCAGATGCTACAAGTGATTTAATATTAATACAGTAATGGTTTTCAATGCCAGAAGTAAACAGTAGGATATTATTGCCTTGTTTACTTTCTGCCTATACAACTTCACAGTGACTGCTGGATGAAGACAGTATCTTGTTTGAGTAAGGATCATGTCGTTTGGAAAACAGCCTTGATTTAAAAGGTTGAAGTAATAAAGAATCTATGTTACCTCTAGCTAAGCTGTTCCCCTGGGTAATTACCCCTCACTGCTAGATAATTGGGCCTTAGTTTCATCATTAATTTACCTGTTCCCTCTCTGTAGGACTGGGTACTACTATGTACCTGTTCACCACATTAGAGAGGCCTCTGCAGTCACAGATCTGGCTGCCCAGAGAAGCTGCGGGTGCCCCATCCTCTGAGGTGCCCAAGGCCAGGCTGGATAGGACCCTGGGCAGCCTGATCTGGAGGGTCGCAACCCTGCCCATGGCGGGGGGTTGGAACTGGATGGGCTTTGGGGTCTCTTCCAACTCAAGCCATTCTGTGATTCTAGGATCTGCTTGTGGAGGTGCTACCAGGCCATAATCAGGCCCCTTTGTACCTCTTCCCTCCATGCACTGAATGGGTCAACACTCTTTGGTCTTTCACTTGGAGACATCCTCATTCCATGAGTTGCTCTTTGGGTCTTTCCTCAACCCTATCCGGTATTTCAACATGCAAAACACGGGCACCGGGCTCAGGAACAAAACTGACGGTGGAAAAAATCTGTCATAAACTCCTTCTGCTCTTTCATGTTTCTCTGCAGCATGTAGTTCAGAATAATGCAGTGGAGCATTAGCAGCACAGTTATCCCATGAAATAGCATCATCCTTTTGCAGAAAGCCATAATCATTTGAATGACTAACCAAAATGTTAGCTCTTAGGGGCTCTGATAATGATTTCCTCTAGTGTTATACACAGCAGCAGTAACACCTCTCTATTTCTTTTCACTGTTCCCCTGCTTATCCAGCTAAGAAGCAGGTTTGCCCTCCTATTCTAGTCAGCTGGTTATCTGCCATTGCCCTTCAGTAATTCATGGCACTTAAGACCAACAAAGCAGCCCCGAGGCACAAGGCAATGCTTGTTTGATCACTAAAAGACCAAGACACAGCTATATATATTATCCAGGCCCAAACTTAAGCTGAAATATAAATTCTCACTGATTCACTGACCTTTGCTTCATAATGGACAATAAATCCATTAAAAAGCATTACAAAGTCCTAATTGCTGACGAGAAACCTACAAATAAGAAATGCTTATTTACTTATTTATCTTTGGAGCGAGATACTGCCATTTTTTTAATTGCCTCCTTATTCGGGAGTGATGTATGAAAAAAAAGCCATCTGAAGAAAGTCCCAGCATCCACCTGCTCTCCCTGAAAGATGGGTGCTCATACCCTTTTAGCAAAGAGCAGCACCTCCTCCAGTGGACATGAGAACACAGGGATTGCTGCATCCCCTTCGGTTCCGTAGCTCTGAAAATATGAACTAATTCAGATATTCTCCATGATCTGTCTCATCACTTTTGCAAAGATGCTGACAGGTACTGAGAACTTCCTCCAACAGCACTGGTCAGTAGAGTGGAAGAAAACCCAAAGACTCCTCCTGATCACAGTTAATGCCCTCACTCAATTCACAAAGAGAAAAGCAAAGCAAAACTTTCTAATGCCTTGGCTTGCCTCTTTTGTAGCTTAATTTAAAAACAAACAAAAATAAATTCACAAAAATGCAGCCACGTGGAACTGCCATTCTGCAGGAATCTCACCCACCGGTAATTACTACCGCAGTGTTCAAAATTTCCAAAGAAAGCAAACACAAAACAAAGAAGACACTATTTTTCAATTAGTTTTCTTCCTCTGATTTCTCTCCACATTGCATCATCTCCCAATTACTCTGATTTTGCTGAGTGTGCCAGTTTCTTAAAGACACAGCGATAAAATGTATGGACTAATTGTTGAGCAGAACTGAAGAGCTATTAAAACTGCAATAGTACAGCACTTCCAATGGTAGTCTATTATTTCTACATGATTGCTTTTGTACAGTCCAACTCACGCAGAGAAACTCTTAGATAAATTAACTCCTTCGTCTTGACATAAACATCAAAGGGAGAACTAGAGGAGAATGAGCGTTATTTTCTGCTGCTATTTTATACACAGTGTTTGTAACCTCCACGCACGTTCCTGGAAGTTGCAAATTGTTTAAACTGAGAAACCCATTTGCTGTTTTATCAAGTCTGCAGCACATGAAATTTGGCTGCAGAATTATCTCGTTTTCCCATTTCACGTTTCCCTGTCATTTACATGGTGGAGCGTGTTTACAGAACTTTATAACTATAATATACAATTCAGTCATTTTTAAACAGCTCTGTAAGAGTAACACTGAAATGTACACATTTTAAAGATTACTTAGTGAACACCAAACCCTTTCCCAGCTGTTTTAAATTTTGGATTTCCCAATAAACGAGTAACATACTAAAAAAGCAAACAAGATCTGACATTATTTAGTCTAAGTTTCTAAAATGGCATAACATCTGTAGCTAAAAACAATTTTGAATAACTATATTTAACTATAGCGGTATTCTATTATTCCTAGCTCGTTTTCCTCACAGACTAGGGGACTTATGTGGCGTTCAAACATTTCAAACATCTCTTCTAATTGTTCAGTCCTTCCAGCAGCCAAACTGCAGCGAGAAGGGGGGAAAAAATCTCCGCTCCTATCTTTTATATATATATTCATGTGACCAACCCATGATCTCAGTTAAGTGCCACAACTGTTCATTAACACACATCACAGCCCCACAGTCAGCACTGCAAGCTTTGAAACCGTGCCAGAAGCAGGGGCTCAACAAATGGCACTTTGACCTTTTCACTACTAACTTCAATCTTTATTAAAATCTCTAAGACGTCAGCTCTGTCTCCCTCTTTTACCATCTTTTATCTGCTTCAGAAATAGCTAATATTCATTCATTAAACGGGAAAGTTTGCTACATTCTTACGTAATGATAGATCCCCTTTTCACTTGGATCGGCTGCTGAAATGCCTTTGATTAAAGAAGAGAAAGGAACGCGCCCTCCCCCCGCCAAACAACTCTAAATTCAGATTGCTCACTCATTTCCAGGGAAATCAAGCATGGTGCCTAATATTAAAAAATCCTGCAGTGTCCAGGCAAATTCCGCTCCATTTTATGTCTCTCTTATTAAATTCCAACCCAGTAGCACACGAGATGCTCCCCCTGCTCTTTTCTTCCCGTTCTAATTTCACATTGGCACCCTGGCACCATCCGCCTGGCTGTCCGTGCGGGGACAGAGACTCATTTTTTGCCCAGCAGGGTTTCCATTCCCAAGAATGAAGCCACCAAAACCGGTGGTCCCATGGAGTAAAATGGAACTAGAAACAAACACAGGCTTTGATCANTCGCCCGGCTGTCCGTGCGGGGACAGAGACTCATTTTTTGCCCAGCAAGGTTTCCATTCCCAAGAATGAAGCCACCAAAACCGGTGGTCCCATGGAATAAAACGGAACTAGAAACAAACACAGGCTTTGATCATTTTTTGGTGCTCAAACATAGGTGGGGGAGAGAAAACATGTCTTTTTTTGTTGGTTTTTTTTTTGGTGTAGTAGTAATTAACTAATTAGATGCTAAAGAAAAAAAAAAAANTTTTTTGGTGCTCAAACATAGGTGGGGGAGAGAAAACATGTCTTTTTTTGTTGGGTTTTTTTTTTGGTGTAGTAGTAATTAACTAATTAGATGCTAAAGAAAAAAAAACAACAAGAAGTTCACATGAGTCATTCATGTGTTTTCACTCTTTGTAATATTTCTGGCACACCCTGTACGCCTCACTTCTTGCTTCAAAAAAGTTCTGGAAAATATGCATAGTATTTGGGACCACGGGGAATGACATACTGATTCCAAGTTTGCTTTGTCTAAGTTTGCATTTTCCAGATTTGACACGCAACTTCAAGGAAACATAAAACTTGCCTGCAACCTTTAATTTCTACCACCCTTCTCCCACGGATTATCTCTGGACGTACAAGCCATTCATTTGGGCAGCGCCGCGCAGCATCATCCATTAGGTGGCTTAGTTGCCTGGGATACTGCCCCCAGCCCCGCACTGGGGAACTGGGAAGCAGGAGCTCAAAGGGGGAAAAGTAAACAAAGTAATGAGTAACAGTTGCAGCTCCTTAAATGTGTACATTAACCTGGGGATTGGGAAACTGTTTGCTTTCTAGAGGCAGTACCCTCCGACTGAAACAATGACAAATATTTTGGAAATTCCATCCGAAGCCAAAATGAAATTACTCAAGTGCACTCCGCGAGAACAAAGCTTTTTAGTATACCTTCAAATGAACTCAGGTAAGTTTACAAATGGCCTATACCTAAAAGACCATTAACTGAAATTACATTTGTTTTTATTGAAAGACAGCCTCAAGTGCTGACATGTAATATATGACATGTGATACATAATAATACTCCTAAACCAGTTCTGACATAATATCTCCCAAGGCATAATAACCACAAATGACTGCTTTAGTTAAGAACTAGCCAGAAGCAAAATAGATCCATGTAAAAGTAGCTTTAACCATAAATACCTCAACAATATTTTATGTCACTTTGTAAAAAAGTTAAAGGAGACCCATAATAATTAACAACAAAAACTTCATGTTCTTTACTATTGTATGGCGGTTGTGAAAGGTTATTTCATAGTCCCGCAGCTGCCAATGCTGTAAATTATGCAGGCACCAAGAAGCATTAAGGAGAAATAATAGCAATTTAAACCGAGGCTGACGTAATTCATGATAAACAGTCGCTGGAAAATATTACAATGTTGTCTTTTTTGAGCGGGTTTAATCAGAAGAATGTGACCATATTCTGACACAAACCACTTCTCCTTCTGCTCGCAGGCAGGGAGGCGGGCCTGTCGCTCTACACCCGGCCCACAGCACAGTCCCGTGGCCTCTGGGCACTGGGGCACAGAACACTCACGTGAGGATGCTCTCCTGAGTGCTTGTTCACAATGAGGATAGCGAGAAGATGGTCCCAGCAATGAAACTGCACACCTCCGACATCACGCTCATGCTTGTGATGGATGCCGCTCAGGTTGCTTTTTGATGTAAGGACAAAAAGTGATTTTGATGAGGGAAATGCAAAACTAGCCACACAGCTGACATCTACCACCAGTTGGTGAATGGCCACCAAGAAAGTAGGCGTATGCTACACACAGCAAAGCCCACGG
>PPHD01006662.1:7195-24192 GCA_002909625.1 Bambusicola thoracicus
AACACAAAACTATTGAAATGGATAAACTGATTTCAGGCTCAGAGACTTCATTTAGCTAGATTTTGATGGTGCTGCTGACAAGTTATTAGAGGTGCTCATGCTTTGTGGTCTCGGTGCTAAAATACATAAACGCTCTTCTGCAGCTCATAGTTCCATCTCTTCTATTTTTACTTTGTCTTCACATCTTCCTCTTTCTTCCCTCACTGATCGTATATTATAAGCCAAGTATTTTTGGCTTCTTTCCATATCTCTCTCTATATATTTGTAAATATTAACTATATATTTAATACATGTACTTACATATTCTATTTTATATTTGAGAGGCATATTATATACTTAATTTTCAGCAACTGGCAGTGTGCAAACAGCATGAATGAGTATCTTCTTGCTATGATTATGAGCTGGAATAACAGCCTTTGCCTGTAGTAGGCAAGTGTCATGATATCATTTGGAAGTGAGCTCTTTAAGACAGAGGTGGCTATTTTTACATTACATTTCACAGTGTGAGACAGTTTTAATATCTAAATCTGAAATATCCAAACGACCCTGGGTGGCTCATTTTAGATTAAGGCCATAATGATCCCTTTTCCACACAGCGGTAATTTCTATCCTTCACCACGATATGCATCACAGCCAAGTAGCAGCCGCAATAAATAGTTAAGGAAATTTGTAAAAAGAACTGACATTACTAAGTAAATACATTTAGCAAAGTGAGGTTAGTACTGACATGAAAAGCGCTCATCAACTGCAAGCCTAGGTATAGAGAACCAGATTTTTTCCCCTGGTCTCTTCTGCTGACAACCCTTGATTCCAGTTGGAGACACGGTGTGAGAATTCAGCATGTGCTCAGTAGTCAAACTGCTGGCACCACATCACCAAAAGTACCATCTGAAACCTGACAAGTGAGAACAGAAGGAGATGCATGCCTGTATGGATTAAATTAAAGCTCCTTCAGTTATCACCTGAAAGGCGTAGAAACAACTACCATTACTAACATGTAGGCAAATACAATTTTGCCTTCCTGTGCTTGAGCTGAGTCTGACATTATGCCTTCTGCTGCCAGGGATGCACTAAACCACTAGCCACAGCTGGGCATGGAGTGGGGTTCAAACAAACACACTCTATTTTAATATAATGAACTTAAATAAAAATCTAATTGTCAGTTTCCAGGATAAAAAAGCCAAAGCACTTAAAATTTTCTGATAAACTGTTTCAGATGAGAGTCGTAATATAAATAACTGATGTGAAAAGATCAACACAAGTATTTTAGTAGAAGAGAGGTCCTTTTTGTGAAACCATTCTTTGGCTGTACATCTGCTGTTAGTATCAGCTGTCCCCCTGCCTCCCTTCTGGTACAAGAGGAAAGGAGGAATGTTGTTCTGGGATTGAAAGTAAAGGCAGGTGAAATGCACCAGAACAAACTCTGAACTTTGTAAATATTCATGTACATGGAAAGTAGCTATATAAGAAGTTGTTTACTATATGTTCTAAAACAAAACAAAACAAAAAAAACACAAAAACCCAAAACTGTGAATTTACACAATGAAAACTAAGTCAAATTCAACAAATGGATTAGTGAACTATAGTGGTGCAAGAGCTACAATATAATCACATCTTTTACTTGAGCTTTAGATGTCTTAGAAGCCCTCTGGGGAGCCATTGGCAAGAGTATGGAGTAGCCAGAACTGGATGAGTCCATATGACTCCTCTGAGGTATGTCTGATGACAGATCTTTTTAAGTCATTAATCAAAGTGATATGAAGTTAGGCTAAAATTGCATTATCAGATACTATCTTCATCTTTAATGTCCCCTCTATCTACAGATCTCCATGTTTTCTCTTGGAGGCTTTGTCAGCTATAAATGAACAAACTTGCATCTCCTGTTCTTTTATACGTGACAGAATTCACATGTGAGACTGTTAGCTGAGCTACGGTGTATTTCCCATCACCTAAAATCATGATTCATTCCACTTGATTGGTTTTAAATCTGAGGTCCTCACCCAGGAGTAAACAGCTTGAAATTATCCCAGCCTGACAGTGGGGCCAAAGTGTGCTATCAGCAGCAGGGGAATGGCCTTTCACTGATGGGCATGACTCACCTTGCATCACAGCAAGATAAGAGAGTTCACATGAGTGATAAAAATAACAAGCTTCTGTGTATGCTAAATAGAAGGTAATTTCCAGTAGCTTTCCTTGTATCCCTTCTGGGAAGAATCAGCAGTTGAAGAAGCTGCATCTGCCAAACCTCTCTAATCTAATATTTGGTAGTCTTGATTCTTGATCAAATGTAAGTATTTGCGTGTTTTAAAACAAAATTAATACAACTGTAATAGTCAATTACAGCTGCAGTAGAGGTATGGCTTGCAGTAGGAGCTGGGACAGGTTCTGGTACAATTCTTATACTAATGCACACCTGAACACTTGCCAAGGAAGCTATGGCTGATTTTTCAGGAATGGTTTAGACCAGTCATACTGAAGACACATTGCACTTGCATGCATTCTGATAACAACAATAAAACATTTGTATGCTTTCTTTTCATTACTGCAACTTCAACCCAGGCCATTCTGTGATTCTATGAAAAGGACCGCAATGATCATCTAGTTTCAATCCCCCTGCTATGTGCAGGGTCACCAACCACTAGACCAGGCATCCCAGAGCCACAATCTCTCTGGACCGCCTGTTCCAGTGTGTCACCACCCTCTGGGTGAAAAACTTCCTCCTAATATCTAACCCAAATCCTTTTGGTTGTTGACTGCCTTGCCTATTTTTCTTTCCTGCCAGCCTTTTGCTTCTGGGCTGTTACACTTGCTTCTTAACTGTCTTGATTTATTTTTCCTGTGCTTGATTCTTCTCTCACAAAATCCTTCTCTTTAACATGCCATGAAAATTTTGGATTGCTTTTCTGGTTAGAAGTCAAACCTGGCAACACAGTGTATCCCGTAGATTAATAATTTTCATTGCACTCCATTTGGATAGAAAGAATGTAAAGTGGTCCTCTATCTTGTTATTGAAGGAATGAGATACAGAGAGCTGGGAATGATACAGATTTCTTGCACGTTTTGTGTAGGTGCAGGAGGAGAAATAACTATATGCATGATCCACACAGTAACTCCAAGTACAGTCAAGTTCTTCCAAGGCCTACGTTTTCAGTGTAATGAGGCAGACTATGTATTTACAGAAGAGATTATGCCTAAATTGTTCTTTGTACACATGGTTTAGCTCTATCCACCTGTCCTTCAATGTCTTCTCTCAGCATACTTAAAGTATTTTAGCAAACTGCAAGAACATCAGACTTGTTTGTGAGGTAGCATCAAGTACATGGTATTGATGTGAAATGAAGAGTTGGAAAAGACAGAGTATACTTTTCTGCTCCTGAATCTTCTAAGTCTGAGCTTTTCTTGTGTCTAGAAGAACAAACAAACAAAAGTTGAAGGGTGCACTTCCTGCTTCTCCATGGTAAACCAGCTCCTTCCCCACCCAAAATATCTGAACCCTATAAGCCAAATGTAAAAAGCAAGTATAGGCATTTGTGCCTTCTGGGATTTCTTAAAAACTAAATTTCTTCAAAGAGGTAATGTATTTTCCCATGAATTTTTCTCCCCCATCAAAATCTAGTTCTTCATTAAAGCCTCTGCCTTGTGAGAAGCACACTAAGGTTGCAGATGCAGTACAAGCTACCTGGGTACAAGAAAATTACAGTTCAAGTGTGTTATTTTAATATGGTGAGTGTCACTACAAGCACAATGTTATGCTCAGGTCTGTATGGAGACATACAGATGATTTGCAATCCTACAACTGAGGTAAAGTAACACAATAGGATGCTGTTGGGTGCTAGTACAAGCGAACAAGCAAGCCCAGTAAGCTTTGTACTTCTTCGGAGTTTTCCCTCAACAGCCTTGGGAGAAGCTTTGCTGAGCATATGATTTTCAAAATTTTTCATTAAGAGTTCATATTCTTTAGAAAAACATATTTAAAAGCTACTTTAAAGTTAATACGATTATTTCTGTGCTGCACCCCTGCAGTGAAATACCAAGGAGACCTCCTTGTACACCTGGTGTTCACTTCAAGGCTCTAAACTAAAATCATTTTTCCAAAGCGGCTGGTTTCTCTGGGGAATTAATTACAACATGTTGATCTCAAACTCTGCTTCTTAGTCAGCGTGTGGCAGCTTGCAGTGAACTCCCCATTCCCTGTCTGAGAATCAGCTCTTTTTAAGATTTTTTTCCTCTTTTGGTCAACTGTTCCCTAGCTTTATTGCCAGGATAGTCAAAGCATCTTATAATTAATGTGTTCCAGTTTTTCAAGTGGCTACATTTGTTTTTATGTCTTTGTTCTTTCTCCTTCTCATGTAAACACTTGGAAGATCCCAGTCTTATTCTAAAATAGGAGAGTAACAAGTATAATAATTCCCTTCCCTTCCCTCTTCTGTTCTGTTACTGTAGCTTGTTTCTTTTACCACTTTACAGCCATTTCTCTTAAAGTACATTCATTCTCTTAAGAATGTATCTAAAATGCATAATTCAAATTATAGCTGTATGCCTTTAGATCACATATGGTGTACTCATTTCCAACTTATTTCCAAGCTTATATTTATACTTCTGCAAATGAAACTGTAGGGGAGAAAACTTGTACTGCAATCTTAAAAGCCCTGGGTCATTTATTTTATTTTTTAGTTATAATTCTGATTGCATTAGAAAAAACACAATAACCTTCTCTTGCTTTATGGTTGTAAAACAACAGAATTCATATCATGGGACGCTTTGTTTTACCTTTGTAATAACTTTAACAACTTCTGGAAAAAAAATTATCATGTTTCACTTGAAATATTTCTGGAATCTGAACACAAGAACTGAGATATACTTCACTGATATTTAAAAGGGGAAAAAAAAACTTTTAGTACAAGAAGGCCAAATAATAGGTCTCCTTTGTTTCTAGATACTGATGATAAATATCAGAGATGGAATGAAGCACATGATCTAAACACAAGAAATCTCAGATACATCTGATAATGTTGTACTATAATCTTTTCTATATTTAGGACCAAACTGAGGACACCAAACGTATGTGCCATATTAATATTTGCCTGCCATTTTAGCTTACATAATGAGATATTCAAAGTAAATACAGAAATCTAAAAAAATCATATAAAAATGCTGGAAATGCTTCCAAAGAGTCACCTATTTCGTTATCTTATATCAGGCAGGGTCAATCTCTCCTCCCCCCCCACCTTTCCTCCCTCTCTCTCTCCCTCCCTTTCCCCTCTCTGATTTTTGATTCCTTCAAAACTTTTTGTAAGTTTCTTAATCAGAGCAACAGATTGGCTGATCTCATTAATTTGCTGAGAAAACGTGAGGAAGTATATTTTGCTTTAGTGAGGCAATAGAAATGTGTAAAGAAAATAGAAGATGTTTCTGTTGCAGAAATTATTTTATTGTGAGGGACAATTTCTAAGATCTCTGTGATTAATAGATATAATTAGTTTACAAAGGCTAGTAATCAAGGTTATCTGATTTTGTGATTTACCTTACACCATTGCTAGCCAAAATCAATACCGTAATGATCAGCTTTAGCCTCAGTGTGGGGTTTGAGAAGAGGGGCAGAAAGAAGTATATTTATAGCTTTTCCTTTTGGTCACCATCCATGTGATAGTAAAGGATTGTTTATGTTGACCTTCGATGCTGCTGAGTGTCTTTCTTATGGTAGCTATGACTCATTGATTTTTGATACTATGAAAAATAGCTCGAAGTCCATCTTCCAAGGCATACTTAAGATGATGTATTGCAATCAGCCATGAGGATCAGGTTTATGGTATAGAAGATGGGTGTAGAAGATATTCAAGCATAAACAAGGACTACGTGGCTCTGTGCTTCTTCAGTAATCCTTGTATCAGTACAGCTTTAAAAGAACTGCTGAAATAGGAGTCTACTCTGTCCCTGGAATCATAGACTTTCTTGAACATTTAGCTCGAGCTGAGCAAGCTATCACTGAAGGAACTCATGTTCAAATATAAAGGTCCATATTATCAGGCTAGGTGTGGTGGACAGGAAAAAAGATCTAGTAAAGTAATTTTACTGGGTTCAGGCTAAAACCTGAGACATTACTATCTCAGGAAATGAAGCCTAGGAAGGGTCACTAAATAGGTACCCTTCATGTTCTGGGTAGCACATAATATTTAACCGTTGATTAAAATGACCTGAGAGCAGTTTGAATTTTGTTTCTACTAAGTTTTATTTGCATTTGATTTCAGGAGAAAGACAGCAGTCACTACAGGTCCTGAATTCTGATCTATTTAATTTAGAGCCTGCATTTGATGTGGCTAGCAGACTGAAAGACTGTAAAGTTTCACATAAGAATTGTCATAAAATACAAACCTCTACACCTTGCTAACTGTCAAGGTCTGAGGATTGTCTTTATCACAAACAAATGAAAAAGATGTTACATTTAACTTTCACACCAAAATCTGATCATTCCAAAAATACTCATGCTACAAGCTATCTGTTACCTAGCACCACATTTCTCTGCTAAGTGACGAGAACTTCTTTTTTGATACATTCCTATGCAGTTGACTATCTTGGGTTTGTCTGTCCCTGGAGTACTTCAACTGTAAAAAGTAGTTACTTTTTAAACCATATGATGTGCATGGGAAATGTTTAGCACACATCTGCTGCACACAGTACTGCCACATAACCATGCGTGCTCTAAAAAAGCTCAGAGGGTACTGGAAGCCTTCTAGCTACTGAACTCTGACAGCCAATTCCCTGTGACTAGACCGCTACAGTCAGGCATAATACCTTGTTTAGACACTGTTCAGATTTATTTACACTGCACCACTGCGTATAGTGCTGGCTGGTCTGTTTTGAAAATCTTACCCAAAGTCAGACAAGTGTCAAATATCCTTTGGAATGAAAACTTTGGAAACCAGAGTCTTCAAGGACTCTGGGTAAATGTGTCTGCAAATAAACTGCTTGCTGAAAGTAGTGTGTAGGTTAAGTATGCATCGTAAAGTGCTGCATTGTCCACTAATAAAGCACTCTGTGCATGCAGCTGTCATGTGAAGCTTTTTTTAACAGCCTTGAAGACTGCTTAAAGTATTTTGTAGAACAATTCTTGCAGTGGTGAAAATTTTCCCCTGAATTATTCACTTGACAGCTGGAGATGCAGCTGTTAAAAACAGCTCTTTAGGAAGAAAAGGAATTAAAATGGGTAGGGAGAAAAATAATAATAAACCAAGGAAATGGGGAAAATGAAGAGTATTTGAGTGAAAGAAGCGTGCACAGCGGAAATGTGCTATGTAGTGTGCCCAGCAAAGGCACATTTTTCAGTGTTTTCTCATCATTTCTTTTCTCTCTGTAACTTGTACACATTCAGGGGAGGAGAAGCAAAAAGCAATTTAAGCAACTCAATATCAGATTGCGCTTTTCTGATGAGGTCTATCACCTTTAGAAGCAGTGAGTGTTTGGGAAGGTGGTGATGCTTGTAAATCAGCTAGCAGTAGAAGAAATGCTGAGAAATCTGCCTTGTTTTTAATCAACAAGAGAAGAAGAGTGTTTTATTATTTTGTTTTGTTTTATCAAGTACTGTTTTAATATTTTATTTTATTTTACCAAAACTGCCTGGCTATTTATTTTTCATATGACTTCATTTGTTTATAAGTTGTGCTGTTGATATTATGGTGATATTTCAGAAATCAGCCAAGTGTTGCCAGTCTGTTGTGGCAGGAATTATGTGGTTAAGAAACAAAACCTGTATTTCAGAAAAATGACTATAAGGCAGGATGTGGTAGGTGTATTAAACAGGCCAATGGATACAAAAGTGAACTGGGAGGGGAGGAAAGACAGTGATAAAAGACAGAAAACTGATTAGAAACTCCAGTGAGGTAGCCCAATAGGAGGCTTGGTAAATCTCATACAGTGATTCATATTTGCAGGGAACTACAGCAAACAAGTGAAGGGCATTTCTTAGGACATATCTTACATATTAAAATGTAGAGCTTGGATCTCAGTAAGAAAATGCAATCTCACAAAGTTGCAAGTAAAAAATAAACTAATTTATAAATAACTGTGGTGAGAGCATGTTGCCACTGGGGTAAGCGGGTGAGAGAAAAGCCGTTAGGTAAAGATCTACAGCCTTATTCTGAGCCTGCTAAGGTCACTCACTTTAAATGATATCTAATCTTCTCGTAGAGGTGATTATAAATGATTATAACCTGGTTGTTCAAACCATTCCTGAGGCACTTTACTTGGAGTTTGACTTTAAATCACAAATTGAACAAATGACTATGCTATATTAAGCAGAGGTGCACTGGCATACACCTGTTATAAACAAAAGGAGAATTGAGCTCAACTTTTGTTTGTAACTGAGGGTTACATACTGTCTTTGCTTCTGATATTAATAATTTGCTTAGTATGGATGCAGAGGTTTCTTTTCTCAGACTATTTTTCACAAAACAATGTTTGTTTGTAGGCTAAGCCATTGTCACAAGTCCCTAATTGTCTTTGGGCAACTTCATCACTTTGAGCTCTGGTATATACATGACTCAACAGCTCATGTGAGCAAGGAGCCTACAATTTAAAGTAGCCACACTAACAGCTGGTTGCAGTTGAGGCTGAGGTAAAAGAGGAAATGAGAGATAGATAGCCAAAAGCCTGGCTGTCGAGCCAGAGAAGCCAAGTAAACCCCTGCACTTAATTACAATGCTTTGGATGTTCTCAGTGAATATCAATAAATTGCTCAAGGGAAAGGTGCCCATTGGCAGTCATCAGCTTTCAGCGGTAGACAAAAGACCTCCATCTCAGTTCAGACTCACAATGGTACTGCTCTCCACCATCTGTCTCTCTAACAGCCTTTCTGGAAAATCCTGGGCAGACAGAGGGGATTGCTTCCCCAGCCAAAAATTGTTTGTAATAGATAGACTAGCAGGAAAAATCAGATACCGAGACTCTACCTTTCAAAATAGGATGGACAATCAAGGACCTGTTCAATGTGAGGTTTTTCCAAAAGTGAAGGTCCCAAAGTTTCAACAAAGAATTCTTTGCTCCGTTCACTGGGGCATCGAATAGGAAACACATTTACCTCTCCAGCACCTCGTGTGCATTTAAGTTTTGGTTGTATTTTCTTATTAAGAAGCAAGATCTAGTTATGACTTGAAGGAATTATTTTATAGTTATAAAATTATTTAGTTATAAATCCATTGTCTCTGCCTTTACCTCTTCAATCCTTATTTGTTGCTGTAATTTAAACTCCCCTCAAAACAAACTGCTTGTTCCTTAAAACGGTTGTCTCTTGGTTCATTTATATTCCTGATATTCTTTGTCATGGGCCAAAGTATTTCATGGTATTTACTTACCCAGCTACTAGGTGGAAAGGCCCAGGTGTTCCTGGAACATATGTTTCTGTTCCCAGTAGTAATCAGCCAAGCTCTCACTTGCTTTTGTGAGGTAGAATTGCACCCCAAAGACATCACTTAACTTTTCAGATCAACAAAGGATGATCATAAACCCAAAGAATCTAGATCTAATCAATCCAAAAGTGTGGCACAAAGCTACTTTGGATAAGAAGCAAATGAAATAACTATGTTTCAGGACTAAGGCTTCCCTAAGAGTGGGATATATTAAATCTAGTATTTTTACTAGCTTTTCTGAAGGCAGCTTGGGATTCAGTGTATAACTTCCCTAAAGAAGAAAAGCAGTTTTTTAAAAAGGATTTTCTCTCTTTTTAAAAATCCTAGTTCTTGTGAATTAAATTATCCTTTGCTAAAGTTTCAGAAAGGGTCTTGAGAGGGTAAAATCTATTTTCTTGAAGTTCATCTATCTTTGAGAAACAAGCACAGTCTAATTCTAATGGCAAATCAGTAGAAGGGAATTTGCAAGTCATCTAATTCACCAGGAATAATAGCTTATATTTCTGGCAAATATTGAGAGGCTCCTATTTCAGTCTCTGATGTTGGAGGATCCCTCTAGTTTCCTAAAGTTTTAGAATAATTTCAAACAATTTTACAATAGTAATAGACAACTAGAAGCAGTGCCTTGGAAAGTATGTGGAGACCATAGCTTTTCTCCCCCGTGATGCCAATGACAGTCTGTGTGGTGCTGAAGTCAGACTGAGGCCAAAAGCTCAGCCAAGAAGCAGGTGGGTCATACTGGGAAAATGAGAGCATTCTGGGGAATAAGGCAATGGAAGCACCTATCGCCTCCTGTCCTGCTCCCACCCTAGTTTGAGGAGGCATGGGATGAATCTATCCCAGATGTACAGAGCAGACTAAGTAGTCTACCAGAATGCTGAAGAAGGGTGTCTGTTGGGCAGAGGCACAAAAACGGTTCCCACATGTTCTTCACCCTCTCCCTTGGCTTATCCCAGGCCAGCTCTTCATTTTGAACAGATTAGTACCCAGACCTCTTTTTCCTGTCTGGCACTTTGGTGTTTGTTAAGACTGTTCTCTCTGTCTCACTTGCAGTTGGACCAGCTGCAGTCTGTGACCTTCTGGTTCTGCACAGGTTGCTGCATTTGGAAACAGCTCATGCTTTGGCATCAGTTCATTTTGCTCCCTTCTGGTTTGCTCACAGGCCTAGGAGTCTGGCAAATCTCCTTTGTAACTCACACCTCCAACTGTAGCAACTGTAACAGATGCAAGTTTTACTTTCTCTGCCACTCTCCACTGCTGAATTGAGTTTAGCTGTGGTTCTGCATAAGCTAAAGCACATTTTCTTTTCATGTTTTCTGTGCATTTTGCTTTGCTGGTGAGACTCACAAGGCAGCAGTCATCAGCCTCAGAATGGAAAATGGTATTGCCTGTCCGTTTTCAAGGACAGCAGCAATGTTCTGAATTCAAATTTGCTTAAAGGGTTGGCAGAATGCATGAAATCACCTTGGAATGAAGACTAAATCAGTCTGTATCTATTTTACTTGTTATACCAGATATTCTAATTAGGTTTCTCTTTACTGCAACTTTTTCAATAAGAGGAAAGTAGAATGATTTTGCATACTATTTTTATTTTTTGCTGTTGAGAAATTGTATGACTATCACTACAGTTGCATTTTAAATGTTCTCTGTATGCCTAGTGTATCTTCATATACTCTGACATCAGATGATGTGCTGGATCCTTACAGCAAGTACGGATCTGTTGAGTTTTTTCTTAAACCAGAGATACTAAATCTAATGTCTTGGATCAATTCCAGTTTGGGCATCTGATTTGTACCGAGTAAAAATTCTCCCATTCATTCAGGTTGTCTATCATATTACTCATCTTCCTGCTTTAATCTTTAGTTATATTGTCTGTTGTTAAAAATTCGTCTCTGCTCCAACACAGATATGACTACATTTCAGCAACAGAAACACCAGTTTTCACCTAATGTCTGTAAATCTGACTGTGCTTATCTTGCCATTCTCCTGGATCAAAGCAAGCGAATAAATATGAGGTGCTGTTATCCTTCACCCTCATATGAACCTTCACAGCAGCAGGAGCGCAGGCAGCAATTGAAGGGCTCGGCAGGTGCTGCTACAGAACATCTGGTGAGCTGTGTTGAGACAGGCTTCCAAGTGGTACTTTCTGGTGGAACTGTTAGAGGAACTCGCAGAGATTCTTTTTATATGCATAAATAATGAAGAGAAATTATCTCAGCAGGAGGACAATATGCGTGCAACGATAAAACTGAATATGGCTGCTGAGGCCATCTTACGGTCTGTTTCTAGGATCACTCTCTCCTTTTCACAGCATATTTCTGCAAGGTGAATCACCTTCAGTTCTGAGTGCACGCTCAGCTGAATGGAAAGAAAGGAAAGGAAAGGGATCCTGCTGGTTTCTGATATCACAGATTTAAATGCAAGCAATGGTTATGTCATTCTTAACTGTTTACAGCAGGATTACTCTCCATGTATGTATGAAGACTCAAACCCATGCAAGTTATCATATGTGCCATGAGTAATCTGTAACTTAACTGGTTTATACTCAGGTACAGTAGCCTTAGTATAGAGGATTCTCAATCAAATCTAATCACTTATCTAAACCACGTAAATGATCAGCTTATGTTCCTATTTCCTTTTTCCACTATTCTTTTTTTTTTTTTTTTTTTTTTGCATTAATTAATGAAATTATTGCCTCTGGCTACAGATCTTGCCTTGCTCAAATCACTCATAACTGGTCAAGGTAATTTAATGTACATGTTGGTCAGTGTTTTTGAAGCTTTGAGCTGTGCTCCATTTCTGAGGCAGTTGCATCACAGCTGCAATTGCAGCTGTGGTGAGCAAGACAATTGAATGCACATCATTGGCTGGCAAGTACTGGAAGATTGTCCTTGAAAATTTCCCAAGTGGTGTAAATCAGCTGTGATAGTTATATCAGCAGAGCTGTATTGATTTGTACTGGCTACTATTTAAAATGGTCTGGGATGTTATTTGAGAGGAATGGGATTGGGAAAAAAAAGTTAAGTCATCAAATAGGAACATCATCATTTTCCGTAGTTTTAAAACTCCCTATGGAAAAGCTATATGGGAGGCATAAAAGCACTAGAAAGCTTCTTTTTTTTTTTTTTTTTTTTTTTTTCCTGTAGAAGATGTTATGCCTGTTAGAATAACTTAATTAACTGTTTGGAGCCATTAAAAAGCCTACACAAGAGTGTAATGAAAACTGCTCCATGAGACATTCTGGAGTTAGATCAGAATTCCAAAAATCTAATATGGCTCCTGTCTGTGCAGCAAAATGCAATTTATTTAAGCAATTAGTGGTAAGGGATACTACAAATTAGATCAGTCTGACAGCAACAGAAAGTTAATGCTTCTCCTCCACTGCCTCTCACTAGTTGTATTTTCAGAATAGACTTTGAAAGAAGGCATATTCACAATTAAAAGGTTATAATAACACAGTAAGCTGAATTTGCTTGTTGCAGCACAAAGCTGCATTCAGCATTTCTTGTCATATGAACAAAACATTATTCAAGCTTTTTTCTGGACCTATATCCTGTTGATTTCATTTTAATTATAAATAAAAAATAAAAAAGAAAAATAGAGAGTTAACAACTAACAGTATTAGGAAAACACAACTTTTATGACAGGAAAAGAAGAAACAGAAGAAAATCTGTACAAAACGTCTTTATTTTTAAAATGCTGTTTGAATCCTTATCTATATTTAGGCTATCAGTAAGTCCTTGTCCCTTCTGAGGCCTCTCTGCTACTATTTAATCTGAATATCTTTTTAAGATGTTAAATATGCATGTGTCTTTAGCTAACTAGCAGTTGTTCCATAAGCAGGTTAAGTTAATAAGCTCTAACACTGCCTTTTAAATCAGCCTGGGTACTCAGTCTTATTTCTGCTTATTTCCCCCGACTCCCTTGTGATCCCATTCTGGCATTAGCATTTGTGGCCATGCAGTGAACTAGAGTAGGTTATGATTAACTTTTTTTCCTGAGGCTCTTTTCCTCGTTCCAGCTCACTCACTGATATATACACTGCCGTTCTAGCACAAGGGAGGGAGGAGATATGGGAATGAACAACTGAAAAAGGCAGCCAAGAAAACCCTTCTCCTGCAGCAGTGACAGCATATATCAGCTCAAACTCTTGAAACTACAGTCTAAATTAATTTCAGTAATTCACACAAAGCACATTTAAGAGGCGCAGCCCAATGTATCATTGGGACTATTGGAGGAAGAACCTACTCCACCCTGCTACTTTGCCCTTTTCATCCTTCCAGGCCCAGTTATGCCTCTTTATTGACCTGGCTTTAGTGCTTGTGAAATTCATAAGTGAGCTGATTTGAATTCCTAAACCAGCAGTCACCTGCACTAGCAAGAAGAAATAAATGGATTTTTGCAGGTTACAGAATTTAGTTGGCTAACTGAAGGACTTGACAAGCACCAGAAATGGTGTAAAGGAGCAGCTAGGATCACGTAGCCAAGAGAAGGAGCAAGTCCTTCCTCTTTTTGACAGTGGTGAACTGCTACATTGGCTCAGAGATAATGAGTACAAATAAACTATTATATTAAAAATTTCCAGGAACATTCCCAGACAATTAGGCCAACTGGCACACAATGGCCCATTGACCATGCTAACAAACTCTCATAAACTCCAAAACAGGCTGGCTACATGCAAACTCCCTTTTGGGAAAAGTCCCTGGAATTAGCTGTCCTTGGGAAAGAGTTAGTTATGACCTGCCAGAATTGTAGCAGGGAATGTTTTAATAGTTTCTAGTATGAATGGTTGAGTTCCTGTGCCTGGGAATGTTCCCAGATGCTTTACATGTAGCCAGTGTGTCTAACACCATAGGAACCCAGACCTTTAAACACTAGAGGTCTGCCAAATATCCTGATGCCCCTACATTTTTGCTTTCAGTGTACTCCCATTGAGGTGTTGGGGCTGCCTGGATTTGAACCGGCATAATATGAGGAACACTTCAAACACTTGGATCCTGTCAATTTTGTGGCTCTTATTCTGTTTTTGCTGTGGATTTTGCTTCTACCAGGAATTCACGTGCTTAAGCTTTCCTACCTCCAGAAGAGTACTGTAAATGCTGAAAGAAACCTTTCTCTGACCTCTTAAGTACTCATAGTCTCTTTTGAATTATTTCCCTATCTAGTCTAGACGATCATCTAGTTTCTGAGTATCTTTATTGTTAAGTGATTAAATATTCTGATCAATTGAACACAGAGCTGGTGAATACCAGTAGGCAACATCATTTTACTAAAACGGATCTGAGTTCTGTCTGAAGAGTCATTGAGCCATGTATAACTTAGCTACATGCAAGTACACTAAGCATGCAACAGGCCATTCTCCATTAATTTTCTTGGATGATGTAGCTCTCTCCAATCCTATCCTACTACAGCACTGTAGGCAGATCATTTTCAGAAAACAGTGACCTTCTAGATGTCCTTTTTGAAATTTCCACGTGCTTTCAAGTAGGAGAAGAATGATTAGATCTGAAAGGAGATCTATCAGGGAGAGGGTATGGCTAACTTTTATTGCAAGATGCCTTGCTTTATCTAGTATCCGTATATGTTTATCTAAATAAATATCAAAGAACAGGGAAGAGATATTGTGGTAGGACCTGACTGAACATCTTTTCTTTATCCTCCATGTATTTCCTTTGTTAGATGTAAGTTAGCTGTCTTGAGCTGGTGTAAAAAGAACAGTGCAGTAACTTCCACAAATCTGAATGCAAAACTTACACAACTTCTGTGCTCATAGGGCTGGAAAGGTCAGGTGGGGAAAAAAACAAGTTTGGAAAAACAGGAGAACAGCAAAGTAGATGGCGTTAGCCATTGAATATGTCTGTTGTATTTGTCTCATGTGAGAAGGATAGAAGACAACTGTATATTACTGCTTTCCTTGATTAGGGGCTTACAGCATTGCTAGTTCTTATCATTTCAGAATGAGTTTCACACAGGAATCTTGCCTGGAGCAGAAAGGAGCATGCAAGAGATTGGTACATGCACGGCCTCGAGCCAGTTAGGGATTCAAAGTTGTCTCTAGCAGTTTAGCAAAGGCTATCACCACCTGATTGCAGTCTCATAGGTACTTAGAAGAGCTCTGAGTGCCCTTCCTCATCCCTTTCTTGTTATCCCTCCACTCTCAGAGAGAGGATATGGTGCTGAAGATGGGAATTTGAAGTGGTCATTCTTTCAATCTTAGTGACTGATATGGTTGTCAAAATCTCTTATAAACTGCATGACCTATCTTAACTCAGACTGTGGCTGTGTATTTTAAAGTCTAATTAGGAGCTGTTATGTTGTATTACTATAGATAGGAACAATCTCACATTTAATACTGTGGGTTAAGCTAGATGACAGCATGTGCTAGATGAAACTGTGATCTTGGATTTGCTGCAGGATGATCTTATTACTCTTGACTTTAATATTTTTAAAGAAAAAAGAATGAAAGTGACATGAACTTCTAGTAATTTAAATTGTCCTACCCATTTCCTTTCTCCTGATATACCATTTTTCACTGACAGTCTAGATTAGTAAAGCAAATTCAGGCACTTCCATCTCTTTTTCACTGTATATGCTTTTCATGTATGTCTCTGTTTACAAGAGATTTCTGCCAGAATTAAATGCAAATCTGGTTATAGGTGGTGCAAGAGGTACAAAACTTCTAAATTCGACAAAATATGATTTACAAATGTTCAGATTTCAAAAGGCTGAGAGTGTATTTAATTTTATTTTTCCTTTAGTTTCAAATGAATTTGAAATATTTATTTCATTTGACCCAGAATCTCATCTACTGAGCTGATGTCAACAGCAGTCCTTTTTTTGCCCTCAGAAGACAGGTCATGAGGCTATAATACCACCATTTCATTTTTCACTGAACACTGAAGTTCTTTCTGACAGATTAATTTCCCTTCTTAAATATCCATCTTGTTGGATTCAGTTCTCAGTATGAATTGTTACTCATAAAATTATGTAATATCTCAGTGCTTTACTGAAATAAGGCTGTAGGTCTGATCTGGTTGGTAGAAACCATAGTACTGGTTAGCACCAAGCTACTGTGGTGAAAAAAAGATAGTCTGTGCATTTGATAATGCTGCCAGGAAATAGGACATGCAGATCAGAGATCCTAATAATTTTGATACTCCAAATGTAAGGCCATTAATTACGATGGAAAGTAGATTGCACGTGTCATTCAGTTGTGGAGGCATTCAGAAGAATTCAAAATGCAATGTGGTTGGTTGTTAACAGACTGGATGTAATATGATCACAAAATCCTCTGTACAAGCAGCTGTCTGTGAGACAGAAGGGATTTTAGGAAACGTAATGGGTGAGGCAAGGTCTCCCTACTTCTCAGCTTGCTACTTGGCTTTGTATGTACAATAATGTATCCATTAGATCATAAATATAAGCAGGCAGCTGAAAGAAAAGCTAGAGACTGCATTATCTCTCCAGAAAGCCTACATCAGTCACACTTCAGTCACAATGCCAAGCTCATCTCCAGAAATTGATTAATTTAGATCTTTATCTTTTTGATAGGTAAAACTGGTTTTGGCTCTGATTTTGCAAGATCATTTGACCTCG
>PPHD01006663.1:0-24190 GCA_002909625.1 Bambusicola thoracicus
AACCTGAGCAATTCTATGATTCTGTGATTCTAAAGAAGTGCACAGCACTACCATACCCTCACATGTTGTCTGGCCTTCTCTGTGTAAGAGGGCCTGGGAAGTAAAAATGAAGTCATTCTCCTGAAACCTACCCAAATGATTTTTTTACTGTTGTTATTAGAAAGTAATTTTTGGAGGAAATGAAAACTTCTCACGGGAAGTTGACAAAATTGTAGTTTTCCACGAGAAAACTTGGATAATTTTAGATGACTCAGAAAACAATTGGTCAGACTGTAAAAAACAGAGCTTGGAAAAATGTAGAAAATATTTCCTTTGTTTCCCTCCCCCATGGCTCAAGGAATAAATCTTCAAAACAGATCATCCTTTAGAACAGCTGCTGAGATGAAATGATAATATCTACTGAAGCCTCGGAACAAGGTGGAATAACAGAAACAACAGATGTGAACTCTGAAAGCTTCTGTATTCTGGGAAAAGAAGAAAAGTCTGATGTTCTCACCTTGGATCCTGGAGTTGTCCAAAGTGCTGTTGAAAATCAAACTGGGTAAATTAGAATTTTTTTTTAAACTGTGTGTAGAAAATAGCTTATCTAAGTGGAACTGAGGCCTTGCAGAAAGATATAGATAGTGCTTCTGCACTTTATGATGTTGACCATCCAGTCTCCTAGCTTTGCAATCTGAAATCCTGTAGCAGGGCAAGACAATTCTGTGTCCAGCCCCATCTGACATCTGTGTCCAGCCCCAGATACCAGCAGCTGAGGCAGCCCTGGGCACCTTTCAGCCCAGCCCTTCTCCATGGCACTCCCCAGGAGCTGTCATGCTGCAGCCAGGCCCACTTGGCCCCAACACCAACACCCAACACCGCAGGCAGCAGGCAGGCACCTGGGCATCTCAGTTCTGCTACCCTTTGATGTTAACTCTCATTGCACCGGGTCATATTCATCTTTCTGGGTTTACTTTTATCTGCTTGATGATGAGGCTGTTGGGAAAAATCTTCTTGACATCCCTGATATCAGTTTTAATCTGGCAGATTGACAGCTCTTGGTCAGCTGCTGATGGGATCTTCCCTCTCGGGACAAAAGGAGTTTGCACACTTGGAAATCTTAGTTCAAGGAGGCAGGAGAGAAAGAGAAGGAAGGGAAGAAGAGACGGCAGAGAGAGAAAGGAAACTTTCTCTTTAAAGCAAACTGGAAGAAAAAAAATCTTAACATCAGGCTATGCAGTAAAACGAGCCTCTTACTGTGATGACAGACAAAAGTCCATTTTGGAAACTGGGAAGGTATTGTAGCTCACTCCAGATTATTTGACTGGAGCACAGAAAGAGCCATGCTAGAACTTTTTGTGCGTGGCATCCCACCTTCAGATTAGCTCAGTAATCCACTGACTTTCATTAGACTTTTTTTGCTGAGCACTGACTTTAAAGTGAAAAGTATTTCAAATAGCCATTAAGCCTTTACTGTGATGAACAAAATAAAGGCTGCAAGGTATTACTATTTAAAAAAAAACTATCTGGATAGCTCTTTGAAATGCCTTTCCAATGTGAGTGCCATGAGTTTTGTTACATATATTGCATTTATCTCTCTCTTTTAATTTAAAAGGAAATTTGATAGGTTTCATTTAAAGTACAGTATACGTGAAGGGATTTGTTTGATGGTTTCTTAAAGCTTTTATGCACTATAAATTCAAAGAATAACTGCAAGACAAAGACAAGGGGGAATGGTTTTAAACTAAAGGTGGGGAGATTTAGATTAGATGTCAGGGGGAACTATTTCACAGAGAGAGTGGTGAGGTGCTGGCACAGGCTGCCCAGAGAGGTTGTGGATGCCTCATCCCTGGAAGCGTTCAAGGCCAGGGGCCCTGGGCAGCCTGGTCTAGTGCTTTATCTAGTGGCTGGCAACCCTGCCCTCTGTGGGGGGGGTTGGAACTTGATGATCCTTGAGGTCCCTTCCAAGCCCAACCATTCTATGATTCTATGACCTTCAGAAAATTTGAGCTATTTTCAAATGCTTTCGTCATGGAAAGATGAAAATCTCACAGGTTACCAATTCTCACAGCATTTCTGCTGCTGGCCCTGGATATATTTAGCAAGCAAAACACAACAACAAAGTGAGAGGAATTTTAGAGAACTCTGTGTTGGCTCTCTCCACTCAACTGAATTGGGTGGCAGCAAAAACCCAGCAAGCTCCAAGTTCTCAAAATGCTAACTAAATACATAAAGGTGCGTGCGTGTTATACTTTTTGATAATATGTTCAATACCCATGGTAAATGCTGAACAGTTTCTCTGCAGTACAGAGTTCAGCTTAACTGATGGATAACCTGCAAATTTATGGCATCCTCAGAAGTATGAAAAAATCAAGTGCCCACCTAACCTGAAGGACATGCTTCAGGAACTGAACATGATGCCAATCCCCTCCACCCCCACCCCTTTTTTTTTAATTTACTAATTGAACTTAATTATCTTTTAAGTATTTAGTTGGCAAACAGAGTCTTTCTGAATGTGATAATTACTGAATAAAGATAATAATCTGTGTGCTCCTCCTCTTCCTTAATAGGAATGCATTGAATCATCTGCATAACCGTATTTTTGTTGGATGCCAGGCTGACATAGAGTACAGCTGAATATCTTGCAAGTTAATAAAAAGCATACAGATCCTGCTGCCATGTTTAAAATAGTTCCAGTGAAAATGTGTGTGAGGAAAATAAGCGATTGATAACATAAATCCATCTGGTGTGTGAACAGCAAAGATTGCTGAAAAAATTGTTTCTGTTCTGAAATGAGAATAAAACAAACAAACAAAACATCTCCCCGTGATACCAACTTCTTTCAGTTTCTTCAGTTTAGTAAATATGTTATGATTGTTTTTTCTCTCCTGCACTGAAACTTAGTTGATGAGACAGGAGAAAGATCTGTTTTGAAATGTGTAATTCAAATATTTAATTTTCATTCCCATAGAATGGGAATTTTCTGAGGTGAAGAAAACATGTGAGTATAATTGCCATCTCTTGCAAGAGTTCTTCAAAAACTGCAAAAATCTGGGGAAAGTTCAGATTAATAGATAGGGGCATTTTCCAGGGGGGGAAAAAAACTCAAAAACATTTGATCCGAAAATGCTCTCGAGAAAAGGGCCCAAAGGCAGTTTCAAGTCACTTCAGTCACGGTTACTGAAAAAAAGCCATAAATGACATAACATAAACTTGAAGCAAAATTCAAATGATGACTCTAATGCATGAAACAAGTTTGATCTGCCATTATGAAATCAGGCTGTCTATGTTTTGATCTTCCAATGACACAAATTTACTGGAGTAAATTTTGGTGGCTCTCATTTCACACATCGTTGGAGACAGTAACAAAAAAAAACAACGGATAAAGAACGCTTGATGTTCTAATGTGCTAAAATTTAAGCTAAAAGGAGTAATGAGGCAATTGTACAGAGCCTAACTAAAAATGAGATCCTATTTATGTGTCTGTGCCTAAGCATGATTTTCTCAGCTGTTGATAATGGGGGATAGTCTTTAAATTTCTGTTGTCATTAAGGCTTTAAATTTAAATATCATGAAACTTTTCAAGAGAGACCACCATCAAAACTGTCTTTGCTCCGTTTCAAATTCTGTTTCGTTTATAATATTTTCCCCTTGTTCAACATCATTATCAGCACTGGGCATGATCTGTAGAAATGAGGAGAGAATCTTTAATTCTGTTAAGATGGAAATGTCTTGAATGTGAGTGATGCATTCAGCAAAATATTCATGATCACAGGTCAAGAAATATGAGTTTTTCTTACAGATCTGATGGGGTACTGCAAGCTGACCTATGTGGTCCATCAATTGATGTTGACTTTGGCTTCAAGAAACTCACAAAGCCATGAGAAAGTATATATTTGTGTCCATACATATATATTTTTTCTCTTAGTTTGGTCTCAAGGGTCACTGCATTGCTAAGGCTGCTGATGAGGAAGTCAGTATTTGAATTGTAGAATGATTTGGATGACAAAAGACCTGCAGTTGACGTGGGTATCTACTAGCTGGCTCATTTCGGTCTGCCTACCATGCATGCAAAACACCTGGAAGAACTTTTCATCCTTGATGACCTTAAGAGAGCTCATACCTAAAGGAGGAAACTAAATAGCCTCCTACCATTTAGCTCTGTTCAGTTTTCTGTGCTTAGTGTTGACTGACAAAGTTATTGAATTAAAAAAGCATGAGATTTCTGAAGTCCAATTAAAACTTAATGTTCTTTTCCTTTCTGACGATTTTTCTGTGTGTTTCAAATATTCATGATTTAGTAATGGCTAATCTAGGGGAAGGAAGATTAGAAATACTGCAAAAGCTGGCCAAAAGCTACCTCATTTTAGCAATGAGATGTAACATTGCTCTGAATTCTCCAGTTTGTAGTGTAGTATGTTTCTGTGAAATACACATTGACAATACTTCTCATCCTCAAAAGCAGTCATTACAATATCCATTCTCCTCTTCAGGTATTCAGAACCACAGTTTCTGAATATTTATCTGGAGACAATTTCAGATTTCATGCATAATAAAGACTTTATTCTTTCCTTTCCTGAAGTATCCTCCTTGACCAGTAACCTAACACTGTTTAATCTTTATCAAATTAAATTTCTATTCTACTAAAACAGGAATATTTTTACATATTTTGTTGGTCATATTGATTAAAGTTGAGTTCTCTGTTATCTTGCAGTCCTTTAAGCTCTCATGCTGCCAGTTTATTTACCAGATTATTGTAGTATCTCTGGGAAGGCTTGAGATAGCCCTATGTAAGGCAACAGGGTGGAAAAGCAACATGGCACTGAGCAAGGCTTAGCTGGCTTCCAAGCTGGTGAGCTGGGATAGAGATTTGGATTGGAGATTAGACAGGGGTTGGTACCCTACATCCAGGCACAAAGAATGTTACCTTGCTAAAAACTGAGTTAAGGAATCTGGGGGCACTACTTCTCATCCACTTGACAAGCTTCTGTCCCTGATGAATGAGACCTTACTAGAGTAACAGCAAAATAAAAGAGGGAGCTGTTAAACATTTCCATGGGGCTACCTATGTGATAAATGCATTTATTACCATAAACAAGGGTCAACACCAGTTGCACCTAGAACCTTGATTTTACACTGGATTGAAGGAAATGGTGGGAGTAACTTTTAAAATTAACAGTATAACTTCATAATAGTCTAAAAATCCTAATTCACTGTGTCATTAAAGCAAATACTATACCTACTTTCAATCCTAGTAATTAACCAGTATGAAGATTAACACACCCTTAAATGTTCTCCTGAATCAGAGTGTATAAATCATATTGATTAGCAATCATCTCATAGGATTACATATTAGAAAAGTAGATACTAGGTCCATAGTGTTATATCAAGAAAAGGAAATAATGTTATTTGATTGATGGACCCGACTAAAACTGTCTGAAAGAGCTCAAATGTAATCATAGTCTGAATGAACTGCTCACAAATGCTCTAATGACCAATAGTTATTTAAAGAAATTATTTAGGAGAAATTTTGTAGAACAAATGTTCTGGAGAAAATCTGAACTACTCATGATCATTTCTGGAGTAGGAACTGCCAAAACTTATTAAATAATTCACTAGCTATCATTTGTCCTGCTCAGTGTCTGACAAAAGTTATTGATTAGGGGGTTTATAGTAGTTGGATGTATTTACAGAAATGTGTTTCTCTTCCCTGGTTTTATTTTATAGTACGTGGTTCGTTTCTTTCCAAAAATGAACAGGGATTAAGTCATGTGTTATTGATCACATGCTTAGCACTCAGACAGTAAGCTAATGGGCATTGTGCAGTTAGAAGGAATCTATTTCACTATTCCGAAAGGAACAACCTATGTCTGAATAAAATATTGTGGATAATGACAGAAAAGCAAAGCAAAATACTCTTAAAATATACATGAAAGGCTAAAAGCATTCAGGTGGGAATCTACCAAATTCTTTTTCGTTTGGAAAAGCATTACTTTTTTCTCTCTCTTTTTGTCAGCACAGCAGGGCTTCCCAAAGTGCAATCTAATAGTATACTAACCTACAAAAACACAAATTCTAGATTTCTTTGAAATGGGCATTCTGACATGTAATATACCATAAATATTAGAATGTCTGTTTAGTATCTGCAAATAGTGTTGGCCAGTAACATATTAATCTCTATAGCAAGTGAATGGAAGATAATATTCACAGTGTGAAGAGGTGTGCAAAATGAAGGCCATGAGCTCATTCTTCCACCTTGATAAGAAGACTGCAAATGATGCAATATCCACCAAAAACCTGGGTCTGCCTCTCCAAGTCAGTAATTTCCTCAACTAGAATTGCTACCTTACTTGCTATTTAGGTTTATATGTTGCTGCTTCATATGTAAGATGTTGGTATTAAGAATTTGTGGCTTCCATTAATTTTGTCAGTTCCTCCGTGCATTTGAGAAACAATCTGATGTTCACTGTTGAGTTTGAAAAATACTGGTATTTAAATACAGTGGGTTAAGGTATACTCTCCTTGATTTATGGACTTCCCTGCTACGACTAGTTAGAAGGTGCAGACAGTAATTAAAAAGAAAAAAACAATGAAAGGAACTCTTCTTCTATCTATTTGTCTTTCATATTTGATGTGCTCTGATAGCTTAGTGCTCTGTAAAGATTTTTGAAACTTTTAATGGCAGCCATTTTGATATCACTCAGGAGAAATATTGGGAGCTTTTCAAATGGCAGTACTGGTAAACAAATATTTAAGGGAACTTGATAAATGCGGTCACTGCTGGATAAAACTCATTTTTTTTTCCCTCAGCGGTTTTTTCTCTTAACTGTCTGTCCTCTTCTATTATTTTTCTTGTCTCCCAAACATCATGTGTTGAGGCCAAAATGTCAAACTGTCCAACCTGTCTCCTCTGAATGACAGCAGACTTAAGAGAAACTCCTGCAGGACAGTGGTAATGGCTGCCTTAGACCTTCCCACTTGTTTTCCACCTTTCTCCTAAGCTACAAATATGGCAACAAGAAAAATTCTTGATGTAATTACAAATCTGTGTCTCAATCTTGCTATTCCATTTGAGACCTCTTCTCTCAGCTGCTGTTGAACGACTGAGGACCTTCCACAGGGCTGTGTTGAGTGGAGTAGGTTGGTAAATTGAATTAAGCTCTATTAAATAATACTGATGTTAGTATCAGTTCTCAACTTCTAGTGGAAAATCTTCCCTCTCAGGCTGATTAAAAAGGCTTCTAGTGAGGACAAAGCCTTGTGACCATTACTGGTCTCAGGACAGTAACTAGCAATTTTTGGTGCTGCTCATATTTAAGATATTTAAGATATAAGACAAAGATACTGCATGGAAAAGGAAGTAAGGAGTGATTTTTCTATTTATAATCCTAAATTTCTATCCAGCTGAGTCTGTCCTCAAATATCATTTGCTACTAAGCAAATTAAACAGCTAAGTAGGTTGTGTCATATAAGAATTGCAAATGGGCAGTTAATTGCATATACAGCAGTAAACCATGGAGTGGTCTTGATTGCACATGTACAATGGATGGGAAACATCATGTTAGGCTATGTCAGGCTCTGCTTAGATTTAAAAATAGGCTGAGCAACTTTTGCTTGTCTGGCATAACTGGCTTGTTTTGTTTTTATATTGGCTCGGTTTGTATGGACATGACTTCACAAAGGAGATGGAAGCATCCTGTCTCCCTTTGAAACACTCAGAGGTGAACAAAAGCAAATGCACTGTCATGCTGCAGGTTGCAAGCTCTGAGATTAGGCCCTGTCAAAGGGCAGTGGGATGGATGGGCTCTTCCAGACTGGGTGGTTATATTTTTATTTTGAGTTATGCGTAGAGAAGACCTTTGCCTGCAACAGGAATGATGTCCAAAATCTACAATACTAGAAGACTGTACCAGTAATATGTTAGATCATTTGGAGGTGCACCCATTTCTGCTAATGCTCCGTGATGCATTTATTCATCTCGTTCCTCTGAAAGGAGCACAAAGGAATAGAATTGGAGGGGGAGGTGAATATTGGCAGCACAGAAAGTCATCTTTCACTGTGAATAAGCTTTATTATGGAAGTTAGTTTATTTATTGTTGTTACTTGTTGTTACAGAGCACTACACATGAGTGGGAAGGAAAGGTACAGTTGTGTGTTTTGTAGCAAAAGTAGGGGGAATTTTGAGTTAAAGAAAGGATGATGACTATGCCACAAACATGCAGGTTTTGGTAGGAAGGCTTGAAGTAAGTGTCCAATATTTCAGTGGTGCATTATGGATAATGTTCACATACTCAACAAAGTTTGTAAAATCTCAGGTTAACATTTATGAGGCTGATAAGGGCCGGGGCATTCTCTGAAACTTCTCATGTGAGGAGTAACTCTTACACATCTAAAAGATGAGAATTCACATAATCTCCTCCTTGCAGGAACCTACTCTGGTCTGAATAGTGACCTGCTTTGGATGATAAGAAAACATCTTTAATAAATGCAGACTTAATACTCATCTTCTGCATCTATAAAACTCTCTAACTTTACAAAGCACTACTTCAGGATTTGGCCCATATGGGAAATCAAAAGTAGCAAAATTCCTTTGTAGTGTGGCTAAAAACTCAGACCATGGATGTGGAAGTATGTCTGTAAATATCTACCAATAATGCATTTGTGTGGCTGTGGGTCTTCAAGTGCAGTGTGAGTGCTACCCCATCAAACCGTGACTGTCCACTCAGTCAACATATATTGTCATGACAATTAGCTGCCAAATAATTGAAGATAATTTCTGTGCAACTTCTAGAAGTTTCCATGTCATCAGTCACATATGCTCGATGCCTAATATTGAATGCCTAACACCTGAATCTTGAAACACTTTGAAGCTTTTATTTTCTATAACTACTGCAGGCTGGGATGGCTCTCCATGGCAGCAACGTGTTGGGCATCAGTCCAAGGGGAGAGGGAGAGGAGCTGAAGGAAGGGGATGACTTGTACCTAGGAAATTCATGTCTTTTTAAGAGGAGGGTCTCGTGCCTCTTTTCATTTTGATTTGTGAAGTATGTCAAATTGTGATGCCGAACCCTTTTCCATCAGTGACCTGAAAGTAATATTTGAGTACTGCAGTTTATTTAGACAATAGCTCCCTAGTTCATCGCTGCTCAGGCATCATCAGCCACGAGGAAAATGCAAAATTATGCTCACCCAGCTGCATACATAGCTTGTGACTGAAGCATCTGATCAACAAGGCTTGTGTTTGAGATCTAGCATTCTGAGTCTGAACTGATTTCAAAGTAGCTGCAGGAATTAAGCAGAAATGAATTCTAACGAGGAACTGCAATTGGTTCCTCACTCCCTTTCAAACCAAAAAAAGGCACAAAATCAATCAAAACACAATGTAAATTATTCATCTGACTTTACAATGACTTAATGAAGGCAACAAAAGGCCCTTCATTGCGAGAGGGTAGCAAAGCCCTGCTCAGGAGCCCAGGCTTTAAGCGGGTCTGTAGGAAATGTGGCTGAGCAGCCTCCTCTCTTCAAGTCTGCTCCAGCCACATGGCAGTCAGATGTAGGGAACAGATCCAGTGAAGGTAACACCAACACGACACACCCAGTTTTAAAATCCCAGGTACCATTCTGCATGAAGAAAATAGTGAATCTTTCACATCAACAAATGTTCAAGTCCCAAAGCAAAGCAGTACTGAGACAGAGGTTTAATGAACTCTTTAGGGATGGTTTTTTCAGCTGGTGTAAATTGGTACAGCTAAAAAAAATAAAATAAATTTCAAAGAACACCTAAAAGAGTATCCCTGGCATTATATAAATATATAGTAATGATATCTCCATCTCCTTTTCTGGAGCTTTTATCCTCAAACACTTTGTTCCATGTGAATGATCATGATGTTCTTCCCCCCACCGTTTTAACATTTAGGGTATAGACTCTGGCTTCTGTATTTAACTGTAGCACTTTCTATTAGGAAATAAAGCAGTACTTTCTAAGGGTAGCTCCTGCATTGAAGTCAGCTGTCAAAGCAGCTCATGCTGCTTTGGGTAATTGGCTACTCACAAATCTTTATCTAAAGTATAAAGGTAAATAACTACTAAAAGCCTTACCTAAACTGAAGCCATAAATTATCCCACAGATTTCTTCTACTGCTCTGTTTTGCTTGGATTTACACAAGCTATAAATCAGAATTGAACAAGAAGTTTGCAGAATGATGGTCACAAGGATCTTTATGCGGTCTATAGCCATAAATTTCAAAGCTGAAGAGACTGAACCTGTAACCATCTGAGCTTGGTTTGCATGCTCGCTTGCCTCCTGCCGACATCCTCTGCATGGCACAAAAAGGATTCTGCCTCATTTTTTTGGAAACACATACAATGTTTTGGGTTTTGTTTTTAAAATGTCATTGGTTGGGAGGAGGCTGAGGGTGCCCAGCATTCTCTGCAAAGACTGGTTGTTAGAGCAAGCAGCCAAACCACAGGAAGGCAGGATCTGGCTTCCTTGTGAGCCTGTGCAGCATGTCCAACTGCTGGGAAGAATGCTCTTAGAGAAACCCACCGTCGGTGGTCCAGGGTGAGCAAAGGAAGAGATGGCTGAGAGAAGAGCTATAAGGAATTCACAAGAAATAATACTTGACTCAGAGAGTGGGAAGGAGGACAGTGGAGGGAGCCATTGCTGCACTGAGATTACTGTCTCCTAGCAAGCATCTTCCAGTATCATTCTATGTTCCAAACTGCCAAACCTATGGGAAGCAAATGTTTAAGTTTTACATAATTGGGTACAGCTGAATCAGTGGCTCCAGCTCTGGAAGCTGCTGTTTTACTCTACCACCTAGTAAGCTTGATCCTCGCTTACCATGAATCTGATTAATCCACATCCCAGGGTCTGAAAAACCAAATCATAAAATCCTGGGGCATCACAGATTACCTTGTTCAGTTTACCTGAGCTCCTCCTAGTTGTGGCTTCAGCATGCAAGGCAGAGAAAATCCACGAAATAAAGATGCACTTATCTCTGCCTGGCTTCCCATCCTTGCTGTGGTTGGTTAGACGTGTTGGTTTGTCTGCTCACGGAGCTGTGCTGTGCAAGGATCTCAGGAGCTGTTGTGTGTATTCCGGGCCCAATTCTCAAACCCACAATGTTCCTATAAATGTGTGGCGTGGCTTTTGTCTGAATAAGGTGTATCGATTTCTTCATGTGAATACTGTAGAACTGAACAATACAGTGCTGCCAAGATTTAATGCACGGAGCTCAACTGCTGGGCCCTTGTCAGAATATTCCTGAAGTTTTGAAATACTGCACTGTGCCTGCTTTCTCTGTTTTGGAAGTAGGTCAAGGAGTTTGTTTTCTGGGATTTTTCCCTCTGTAGTTTTCAGTTACATCTTTACCATCAAACTCTTCTTCACAGTGCACATCTATTAACGACTCAGGTCTTTTGTTCTTATACTACACGAACATTTGGAGAATGACGTTTTGGGATTATGTCCTGCATATGTATTTCAGTAATGCTTCTTGATGACAAACTTAAAGTAAACTCATATTTTTCTGCATCTGGAGCACCTTTTTCTTTACTGCTGCTGTTCTGTAAATGCCACTTCTTTACTTTTTTGGTGCAGTTGAACAAGACCTTATTGTTTATCCAAGTACTAGCAGCTTCCCAGAAAAATTAATCCAATTTAGCCAACAAACATTTTGTCATACCCACAGAGGACAAAATAACTGGATTTTTCCAGTGATACTGAGGTTGGCTTTTTCCTCCCAGTCTTCAAAGTATATTTTCCTCACAGAGAGAGTGCCACATCTATTCTAGATGTGAATGATTATGACACTGGTTCTTCCAAACCTACTTGACACCACTTTACAGCCATTCTTGTTGCTAACTTGTAATAGTCCAGACCATGGTTCCTAATCTTGGTCATGTCTCCAAATTCTTCTGTAATTTTTTTATTTTCCATACCTCTCTCGTGCCATGACATTCTCCATCTCCAGTGTTTAGGGCATTATATCAGCATTAAATATTAATGATGTAAATTACTATAGCTAAAGCATGAAAAAAAGTAGCCAGAATTTAATTTCTTATTCCTCTGTCTTAAGTGTAGGAAAGTCAAAACTTTTTACATGCAGTCTTTCCTGTCAGTTAGGGGCTTTATGTTCAGTTTCTTTCCTTTTGTTCAATGTTCAGTCCACTTACATAGCAAGCACGTTCAGTCAGCATAATCTGTTAATTTTGTTAGCTTTACTACACAAAATAAATTGCTCAAAACATCTTTTGTCTCTGTATAAAGCCAGTATCAACACCTGAAATGTATTCTTCATGTTATAAATATATTGACCATATTTTGCCATTGGTTTTCCATGCATGTTACAGATCTGGTATCCTCCCTCTTCCACAAGTCTCTTCAGCTGAAGCTTTAGCTGTTGCAGTTCAAGTAGCAAAGCTGTCAGACACTGTGGTCTGTCTCCACCTCCGTTACAAACTTCTGTATGAACTACAGTCACGAATGCCTCACACCTCTGCCTGGGAAGATCATAGAACAGATTCAGGACTCCTGGGAGAGACATTAAGGCACGTGAGAGAAGATGAGGGCGTGATCAAAGACAGTCAGCACAGCTTCACCAAGGCAGATTGTGCCTGAACAATCTCATTGTTTTCTATGATGAAGTGATGGCATCAGTGGACAAAGGGCAACTGGTATCATCTACCTGGACTTGAGCAAGGCCTTTGACACGGTCCCACACCACATCCTTATCTCTTGTACTTGGGTTGAAGTAATCCCAGATATGAGTACAGACTGGGAGAAGGACTCACTGAGAGCAGCCCTGCAGAGAAGGACGAGGGAGTTCTGGTGGACAAAAAGCTGGACATGAGCCAGCAGTGCATGCTTGCAGCCCAGAAGGCCAACAGTGTATTGGTCTGCATCAACAGAGGGGTGGAAACAGGGTGAGGGAGGAGACCATCACCCTCTGTCCTATCCTTGTGAAATCCCATCTGCAGTACTGCATCCAGGCCTGGGGCCCCCAGCTTGGGAAAGATGTGGAGATGCTGGAGCAGATCCAGAGGAGGCCCATGAAGATGCTCAGAGGGCTGGAGCACCTCTCTTACGAAGAAGGGTTGGGGGAGTTGGACTTGTTCAGTCTGGAGAAGACCTCATTGCAATCTTCCAGTATTTAAAGGGAGATTATTAACAGGAGAGAAATCAACTATTTACAGAGGTATGTAGTAATAAGAAATGGGGAAATGGCTTTAAACTAAAACAGGGGAAATTTAGATTAGATGTTAGGAAGAAATTCTTCACTCAGGGGTGGTGAGGCCCTGGCACTGCTGCCCAGAGAGCTGTGGGTGCCCCATCCCTGGAGGTACCCAAGGCCAGGTTGGATGGGCTCTGGGCAGCCTGAGCTGGTGGGGGGGCAGCCAGCCCATGGCAGGGGTTGAAACTGGATGATCTTCAAGGTCCCTTCCAACACAAAACATTATATGATTCTATAATTCTATGAACTTTCAGTATCCCACTTGTGCACTGGGAAATTGTATCTCAGCATCACACAAACGGAAGTCTCCTTATAATCATTATGCCTTTTATCTTTTTAAAACTACGTTATCTTTACCGAATATGCTAAAGTTTGTGTGTTTAAATACAGTAATCATCGCCCCTAAAATTGGTTGTGACCTTCAAATACAGTGCAGAGGGACAGATCAAAACCACTCACTGGCTTTGTAGAACTTCCTCTAAAATTAATTCTTATAGTCATCACTTTATTATTGTTCTTATTTCCTTTTGTTTCTCAGCAATGACAAGACTAACACAAATCACATCGGGGCATTTGGAGATCAGTGTTGCTTCCCTAGCTGCCATGCTGAAGCTCTGCTGGACAGTGCTGTGCCTCTCTGTTTCTGCTGTTCAGGTATTCTCCAGTGTGTTGAACACAATGGACTGTTAGTAGAAAGAAAGGAGACTCATGACCATCTATCTGTACCATCCACAAGATGAGTAGAAAACTGTTGGTTCTCTCCTATTGTTTGACAGTCCTGAAAATGTTCACAGTTGAGTGAGGGTCTTCAGTTTGTTTTCTGGGACTTTTATTTTCATTTTTATTTTTTGCTTCAAACAGTGCTACTGACCTGGGAGAGGCTTTTACCTGTTCTGCACTGTAGGAGATGGATTTTCTTACCCTTTCTTAACTCAGTTGCTGCACAACAGGGTGTTGAAAATCCTGTATTGCTTAAGATCTGATCTAAAATTAATTTTCTTTATTGTTTAATTTAGTCCCTTTATGGCAGCAGCTGGTGCTATCCATGTACACGCATCATATTTTTAGCTCTTTCTGCCCCAGATTTAAATTGTCTTCCTTTTGGCACATACATTTCTTTGGCAAGCCCTATTTGCTTGTCACCCCACAGCGTGTGCTGAGATGGAACCAATTTCAGCTCCTTGAATATGGGAGCAGCAATCTGAAGGACACATGAAGTGGCACATAGGCTTGGGAGCTGTTAAGGGAGCATTCAGCATTTCAGCATTTACATTAGAGAGAGTCTCTCTGTTCTTGCCATCCTCAAAACAACTGAACATTTGCCCTGCAGAAGGAAATTTTAAGCATTTTTAAAGCCTGATGAGGGTAGGATGGTACTTTTTTTTTCATTTCTGTAGAAGAATCAGGAATGCAGCTATATCCTTTTCCCTGTAATCACGTATCAGGTGTTGGATGCTGATTTGTGACACTTGGTCCCCCAGACCCTGCTGAGTTGTTATGTCGAATGTTGAATGTCCATGTGGACACATCCAATGTACAGGAGAAAATGTACCTGGTTCCTCAGATGGGAGCAGAGGTTGGCTCCTGAGTAACCATGGCAACCACACCATCACTGTGAGCATCAGGACATTGTATGCCAAAAAGTAAAAATGCCCAACAACATACATTATCCCTCAGCTCATTTGGAGGTCTGCCCCTCAGTTTTGCTCCTTACAGATGCTGACAGCTGTGGTTGTCAGAGGTAAGTACTTTTCCCTGCTCCATCTGCAGCATCATCAGCATAAATTGTTCCTGGTGGCAAGTGTAATCACTTCCAATTAAAGAGGATATTTGAATTCCAAGTTGTAGAAACACTGAAGACAATTTTATATTCACCTTAAAAAGTTTCATCACACACATCCAAGAGCAGCATGCTCACATCAATATTTATAGCATCCAGCTCACAAAAGAGCCATTAATACAGCATATCAGCTCTGGTGACAAGTTACATTTTATTGCTGTCAACAAACACAGATGTTCTTTCTTTCTCAGCAAACCTCTGTTTTTCTCTCTTCTTTTAATCAAACGGAGTTTTGAAGGATATGTGTGGATTCCAGTGTTTCTGGAAGGCTGCTAGAGAGAGATGACAGAGCGAGCTCATAAGGGCTTAGGGAAGACATTGATTAAGACTTTCCTACGAGATTAAAAAAAAAAGAAAAAGAAAAAGAAAAGAAAAGATTTGGGGGTAAGTTCTTTGCTTGGATTGGAACTTAGCCAATATCTGAAGAAGACCTGGGAACCAAACATGAGGGAGAAGTCACTGAAATAAATATTTGGCTTTGAAAACACCTCAGAATATCAGTCTCTGCACCACAATTCTGGTTTAAGTGAATTTTGACTTTCTGCTAGTGTAGCAGGGACAGGGAACAGATCTACCCCATAGTATTTATTAATCTGTTGCCATCCCACATGACACGATTTAAGCACTCCATACCAACAAGCTCAGTTTCACGAAAGTACCCAGTTCAGACAGCTGTGTCTACTGGTACAGAATACACTCTTTCAATCCTTGCACTTCTCTCCAGCTGCTGGAATCAGTGCAGCAGGCCAAGCAACCTGCAGCTCTCCACCATTATTCCTTAATAGGTCCACAGAGGCTCAGCGGGACGGCAGGAAATAAACCTCCAGGACAGACTGTACCACCACCTTCAGTTCCATTTGATTTTTTTCTGCCCAGACGATTGATTTCTGCATGTAAAGCAGAGGGAGGCTTTGCTGATTCCATAGGTTGTGTTGTGAATGTGATCGTTCTGTTTCTTTCCAGTTTTGTCTCTCACTCTCCCTGATAGAATTCAAGCTACTCTGTATAATTTCACCTTTTGGTTAAGCTGTTTTTAGAACCTTGGAGGACCTGGACACAAACAAAGAAACACACCTTTTCTTTACAGATGTGTGCTGTTTTCAGCAGCTCCTGTGCTCCTCAGGTCTAGACTGGCTTTTTGTTGGGTGTATGCTGTGCCAGCTTGAGACTAGCTTTAAGCTTCCTTTATTTGAGAGCTCTCATGATCATTATTATCAGATGTACAACCAGGTTGCAGTAGTGGGATTCTCTGTTCCCCAGCTCATTGGAAAAGAATACTCTACTTTTTTTGTGTCTATTTGGTCCCATTCCAGTACAACTGGTGGGATTATTTCCATTGGTTGTCATGAGGTGCAGATACAGATTTTAGGGATGGGGTAAATATCCAGTTAATTTCTCAGCTTAAAATGCAAGGAACAAAAGGCCACGAATGCAGTCAAGTTCTGTCAGCCCTTGTTGTCATGGCCTTTAACTCTGAGTCCATCTCAACCAAGACATATCACACTTGCTCTAAAGTTCAGCTATGTAAAACTCTCTCCAAGTTTCCAAGAATCAGCCTACAGTTCAGCTAAGGTGTAGGATAGAATGTTTGTCACATTTCATCAGAAATGTGTTTCTGTTTGCTTATATCCAAGTTATTCATCTGAGCACATCTTAAGTTTTACAGGCTGAAGCTTTTCTAGATTTAATTTTTCCAAAGAAAGCAGGGAGTAGGGACTATTTCACAGAATCACAGAATTGTTAAGGTTGGAAAAGACCTCAAAGATCAACAAGTCCAAACATCAACCCATCACAATCATGAACTTCTAATTCCACTTAAGACACATTCCTAAGTTGCAAGATGGTCTCTTTTTTTTTTTTTTTTTTTTTTTTGGGGGAAAACAGCCCATGCTTTTCATTTTTTACCTATTTCCTTCATCATTCTTTCATGTGGTTCATTTCTCCTATCATTTTGAAAACAAGTGGAGAAATGAAAATAAACCCAGAGATCACTAAAACTGTCCTGACAGCTACCGTGGTGGGAAAAATCATCAATTTCAGCTGTGTTAGCTCATTTGGCTATCTCATTTGAAGGTCAGCATTTTGAGTCTCTCTGCAAATTATGCACAGAGCTGTGTCCAAACTAGAAAAGAAATCAGGAATCAGGAATGAGATTCAAATCTGAAACGCTGTAACGCAGACAAAAAACAAGATTCAAAAGCTGTTCATTTACAAACCATGAAGCAGTTGTAATCTGTGTAGGCTGGAGACCTATCCAAAAACATGAGCTGTCATTCAAGCTAGCATGAACTGAAAGCAGCTCAGCAGTTCCACCACCCTGGGACAGTGAAGTCCAACTCCAGTTGACTTTAAATAGGGAACTGGTGACCTCCCTAAAAGGCAATTGAAATCCCAGCTTTACTGAGGTCAAAAATAAAAACTCCCAATGAATTTTAAAGAGACTGGGATTTTGTAACCAGTGCCCAATATGTTAAGACTCATGAATCAAGAAAACAGCAAAGGGAATTACTTTCAAAATGTTTCATTGCATGCTCCGGTTTTACAGAGTGTGTGCTACTGAGGAATGTATGCATTTTGACTGGATCTGCCGTTGAATATTCTGGCTATCAGCATGAAAAAATAATTGAAGTAACCTACTGACAAAGTCATTTTGAAGCCTTGTTCATCTCTGGAGTTACAGAAGAGGGTGGCTAATGCTTCTCCTGTGCAATGTGCTCTAGGTGACCCTGCTTGAGCAGGGCTGGGTAGAATATCTGATCTCCAGAGATCCTTTCAACCTCAGCCTTTCTGTCTGTCCGTCTTTCTGTCTGTCTTTGATGCAGGCAGCAAATCAATTTTCATGTCCCCGATGGCAACATCATCTTTGTCAGTTGACCATGAAGGGCAACATTAATTTTAAGGCATATGTGGGTGGAGAGAAATATGCAGATTGCAATAATCTGCACGTGGCATCACAAGTGAACCCAGTTGCCTTCGCTACTTGGATTGTGTGGTCTGTGTTTTACTGGGAATTTTAAGTGTGCAAGTGAACAGTGGGTACTTATTTGAGATGGAAATGCTTGTGATTAAGGCCAGTGAGAAACTTTTCATCAAATCTCTTTTACATGCACATTTTTGTTCCTAGCATTGGATGTCATTCTTTTCACTGCTGTGAGGTAGGTATTGTACACCTAAGTGCAATCTGCTGCTTGTGAGTCTTAGAGGAAATCACAGCCACGTTAATGGATCACAAGGTGCTGCTGCTGGGCCTTCAGTAGCAGCTCAGTGTTCCTCCTGGTCTGAGGAAAGCAGGACTGATGGCTGAGCACCAGCACTGGTGCATGGGATGTAGCCCCAGGCATAAAAGCTGCAAGGCATACAGACACTTCATTATTTTGCCTTTTTTCTATGTGGGCATTTTTCTCCCCTTGGGGTATTTCTGTACATGGAAAGCTCACTAAATAGTGTAAGCTGAATAGTTATTCACAGCAGAAGAGTTTTCAGTTAAAAATATATCCTTATCCCAGTCCAAAACCAGTCAAAAATGCAAGCAGCAAAGTACTTTCCTTCAGTATTCTGATTGTAGCAGTCCCTAGAACTCGGCTCTGAGCTGGCTTCATCAGTCCCTCTACTTCCAAGCATTAAATCACTGTAGCAGAAGCGTCACAGACTCATGTGGTTTTAAGAAATAATACATGTTGGGATGTTTTGAACTCAACATTTCCACCTTTCCATGATATCTCCAAAGATATACTTTAAAAAAAAAAAAAAGGTCTTGCAGTCCTATGATGTGCAATCTTATGACTGGTGCTTTCAGAAAAATAATAAACAATTGCAATACATTAAAAATCTCAAAGGCTGACAGCAGTAAATCAGGTTAGAGGCTTCACTGGCTTTAAGTAGAAAATCATCTGTTTGAAAACGTAAATGTCCATACCTAAACATACTGCATGTCGCATGGAACATCAGGAGGAGAATGGCTGATGGTTATAATAAGATCAGGATGACAGTGGGGGTCTTTAACTGAAAGCTGAAATTCTGCTGAAAACTGAATTACAGAACCACAGGCTGGTTGAGGTTGAAAGGGACTTCTGTAGATCATCCATCCAACCCCTCTGCTCAAGCAGCATTCCCTAGAGCACATCACACAGTAATGTGTCCAGTTGGCCTTTGAGTATTTCCAGGGAAGTATTTCCAGAGACTGCACAGTCTCTCTGGGCAATGTGTGCCAGTGTTCAGCTACCTTCACAGAAAAGATGTTTTTCCTCATGGCCGGTCAGAACTCCCCATGTTCCAGTTTGTGCTCATTGCCTCTCATTCTATTGCTGGGCACAGTATCTGACCCCATCCTCTTGACACCCTTCCATCAGTTTATTGTACACATCGATCAGATCCCCCCGAACCTTCTCTTCTCAAGGCTCAGCTGGCACAGCTCCCTCAATCTTTCCTCATGTCCCTTCAGCATTTCAGTAGCTCCTCAGTGGACCAGGAGCTCCAGGTCTCTGAGGAACCCAGCACTCCTGTTGAGGCCTCAAAAGGCTGGCTGAGCAGAGGGGGAGAAGAACCTCTGTCAACCCTTAACTCTTCCCAGTGCACCCCAGGATGCCATTGGCCTTTGCTGCAAGGGCACACTGCTGGCTCAGGGTCAACCTGTTGGCCATCAAGATATCCAGGTTCTTCTCCACAGATCTTCGCAGCAGATCAGCCCCTTACCTGTGCTGGTGCATGGCATTATTCCTTCTCAGGTGCAAGACTCCACATCTAGCGTTCTTGAATTTCAAGAGGTTCCTCTCTGCCCATCTCTCCAGTCTGCTGAGATCCTCGTAAATGGCAGCACAGTACTCCAGAGTAGCAGCCACTCCTCCTAGTTTTACATCATCAGCAAACCTGCTGAGGAAGTACTCTGCCTTCTTTGAAGATATGAATTAATAAGTTAAACAAGACTGGACCAGCACCCACCCCTGGATGATACTGCTAGTCACAGGCCTCCAACTAGACCCCGTGCCACTGGCCACAGCCCTCTGAGCAATGCCAGTCAATCCACCTCACTACCCGCTCATCCAGCCCACGCTTCCTGAGATTGCCTATGAGGATATCCTGGGAGTCAGTGTCAAAATCCTTGGTGGAATGTATGCAGACAACATCCACTGCTTTTCTCTCATATATCCAGGTAGTTGTCCCATCATAGAAGGCAATCAGGTCACTTAAGCATGATTTCACTTTGGTGAATCCCATGCTGACTATTGATTATCTTTTTTCTCTTCCACATGCATGTGAAAAGCACATATGCTTTTATCCTCTCCACAGATATAACTGCAATTTTCCCTCATAGGTCTTTTCAAATTTCCCATGCAACTCTCAGAATGTCTTTAGAACTTCTCCAGGGTTATAGAAGCACCCATCCTGGTTTTCTTTACCAAAGACTGATATCTGTACACATGAAAGGTCCGATTATGTTCGATTCAGTGCAAACCTTCACGAAAACTGAAGTTTGTGACTCAGCAGTCTGGGCATGAGCCATGGCACTAAGCAGAAACACCCTCAAGGACCATTCCAATGGATCTTTTTCTCTTCTTGTTTTACTTGGGAGCAGTTGGGCTCATTCTTACTTTTTCAAAAGGGGTAGAATTGGAAGGCACGTCACAACTGGGAGCAAAAGAACAATCATAAACACACTGCATGTCATCATAAAAATAATGTTACACTTAATAATATTAATAATAATCATAACAAAACAGTTTAAAAGCATTCTTTAATGTTAGCCCTTTCCTTGCCTTTTGTCTCTGTGGTACTTGGGGGGAAAAAAAAAAAAAAAAAAAAAAAAAAACACACAGAAAAAGGTCTTGCAAATGTGAAATGAAGGAGTTTGCAAATGAAAGGGGCAATTTTTTAAATTTCTTCTATTAATATCAGATCCTATACCAGGTGCTGATTGGAACATCCTTATTTTATGGCGTGTCAAGACTTACACAAACCCACTAGAAAACTAGTTACTCTTACAGGGCAATTTATATATATGACCTTCATGATCAGTGTATGTGAGAACATACAGAAGTTAATAAATTATGTCTTTTCTCAGCAGTGCAAAGTACTGCAGTAATAATCTCTTGTTACAGAGGGGATAAGAGGGCACATGCCACATCCAATATTTTAGCCTGTGGCTGAGCTGTGAACTAAACCCACCACTCCAGAACCAAGCTCAGTGCAGAAGCAGCGAGCTTGTTGCTTCTCTCACCGGGCCATCCGTCAGATGAATTACCGTGTACCTTTAAAACTCATGTTCAACATGTTTAGATGAGGATCCAAATTTTCTTCTGCAAAATTTGCCTTTATTACTCTAACACCAGCTCTCATGGGTAGATTTGACCTGTTAAAACGATTCCCAAAGTTGCTTTATTTTAAGGGGAAGTAGTGCTTTTCATACTTCCAGCAATCTTTTTTTTCTCCTGGCTTATGGGAAGCTTTCTGTATGCAGCACTATGCATGAGGAAATGCCTCTCATTTGACATATATGGTACTGAAACCACTCAGTGCTCAGGGAAAAGCACGTTGCACAACCTCTTCCAATAACACTGTGGTTTTGTTTATTTGTTCAAAGTACTGTATGTGAATACATTGCAGAAAACGACAATAAAGTTTAGAAGCATTCTTCTTGCCTGCCTGTAGCTGAGGGCATGTGCTCCTCTCAGGTCATATGGAAGCATCATGTGGGGAGCTGGAGGTAACCCTGTGTTCTCAGATTAGAGTTGCTGTGACCTACAGGGCTGACGCTTGATCTTGCATTTTTTCTTTGCTCCTCTTTTCTTCTCTCTCTTTCCTTCGGTTTGTTTATTGCTTTTTGTAAGAAACATAAAACCTTTAAGATTTTTTGTCTGTTTCAAGATCCAAGTTGGCTGCTGAGAGAGACTACGGGGCATTCATAGTGCGGGCCATCAGCAGAGCACTGCTCTGGTCATGCTGTCCAAGACTCCATTTGGGAGATATTTAGTAGAGATAATGCTATCCATGGGCAATTAAATTGCCTTTTTCAAAATGCTATAAATAATATTAGCTACAGTGGATGAATAATACCACTCAGTGCTCTGCAAATTACCAGCATACAGAGTGCAAGTGGAATAAGAATGATTTTATTTTCATGCAGAGACAGAAGTTTTGTGCCATGATGAGATGGAGTTTTGCTCATTTCCCATTTAATTTTATATGCAACTCACTAAGAGCATCCCAATGTCCCTCTCCACATTTCTCTTCTTATGGTGTCTCTAATGCACCTTAAATGATGAGAGCACTACATCAATAGTCTCAATTTAGGCAATGTGTGCTTTTGGCAAAACAAAAACAACAAAAAAAACTGCAAAGTATTGCTAGCATAAATCTCCCATTACTGTAATGACACGTTAAAATGGCACAAGGGTTTACAATCTGTGTTGCGAATTATCCATCCACCTGCTCTCTGATATTGTGTCATACGTGTCTTTCCTTTCCCTCACCTGTCTTTGTATCAGATCAATTTGCCAAGAAGTTAAAAAAAAAGCAGGCATTTATCAATGCACCAGTGTTTTGTGTAACATTCCAGTGAGCGTTTGGATCAGACGCCTAACATTGCTGGTGAGACATAAACAAAGGGAAGTGAACGTGGGCGACTAATCAGCATCAGCTAGCTGTAGCCCCCTGCTTTTCCCCAGCCATAAATTGAAAATGATGCTGGCAGGAGGAATAGAGTTTTAATCTAGATGAAACATTTTTGAATGTGTTTTCTGAATTACAGGACGTACATTGATCTGGCTGTCATTCTATTCCATTTGGAGTGATAGATCTGCAGGAAAACACTTTTGTTTAATTGAGATAATATTGTGTTTTCCCCAAGTCCTTCAGGAAAGAACTGATTTATGAGGAATGTTCTTCCTGAAATAAAAAGACACTGGCATATTAAGTCCTCGCAGTACAGGCCAAAATCAGAGATTGCTTTATACTGCTGGTTTAACAAGTCATTGCATTCACCTCTGCAAGCTAAAGAGATGTTGGTGGCTCACCTGTGAGGCCTAACCAAGCTCAGAGCAGTGTTTCTTCCCAAAACAGTAGTATTTAGGTGAGCTGGGCACCCATCACATGCTCGGGGGTATGCAGGTGCCTCAGTAGAAGCTGCCTCACAGCAGCGGTGAAGGCCTTTGTGCTCCAGATGTTGCTTTGCCTCTGTTATGCTCCAGGTAACGGTTTGGGGTTACAGTGTCCTGGAAAATGAGGACACTGCCCATGCCCCACTAGCAAGAAAATGTAGTGCTTCTACAGAAAGACACACATTCAGCTTTCACCACCAAAAGGGGAAAGCATTCAGTATATGCTCATGGATTACAGACTAGAACTACAAAGGATCTTTCTAATTTTGCAGGTCCTGTTGATGCCAACACCTTTGTTTTGTTCTGCACTGGACTGACAGAGAACATTTCAGTGTCTGCTCTCAGGCAGCAGTCTCACCATCCAGATTTGGGGGGCACTCTTCGGGTCAAGCAATGATTGGAAAAGTGTGAGAGCAATTATTGTGGGGATCTGACTGTCCTGGCTTTTCTGCTGGGTGCCAAGCAGTCACTCTTACCACAGGAAAGTGACCCAAGCTGAGACGCACTATCCAGAGTCTGGTAGAGACTTGAGCTAGAACTGCTATGCAGCACTGGGAAAATCTCCAGTAGCCTGCTAGCTACATCAAAGCAGCATGGCCCCCAAAACTGAGAATGTTGAGTGTGACATTTCAGCCTTGAGAAGAATGTCTTCTTGTTAAGTACAGTCTGGCCAACTCCAGAAGAAGTCTTGAACCATCTGTCTTGTGATCCCTTTTAGCATCTGTTCTCTGCATGACATTTCTGTAATATATTCTGCTTGCAGAGCTCTCCTTCCTAAGGGGCTGCACACCAGGACTGTTCACTTGTTCACAAAAGCATAGAGAGTTTTCAAACTAAAGAGACTTGGGAAATTTTTTGTTGTCTCTGGCCCGGGCTGCATTCACAGCTTGCGAGTGCTATAAATCTTGTGCTGAATGTACCACGGAGTGCTGATGGCATAGAATCACAGAATCACAGAATCATCAAGGTTGGAAAAGACCTAAAAGATCATCCAGTCCAACCATCACCAATACTCCCCAGCTAAATCATATCACTCAGCACAA
>PPHD01006664.1:0-24190 GCA_002909625.1 Bambusicola thoracicus
TCTTGCCATTTGAAAGCAGAAAAGAACATATGAAGCCCAAACAGATACAGCCGACCAAATTAAACTAATCATATATCTTAGGTCTCGTATCTCTTCTTCCAGTTTAAGCAGGGTGGCAATGACTCTGATAAAATTTGCCTTGTTCAGGCGAGATAGGAGGAATTCGGCTATCATGATCTATCAGATATGTCATATTTCTTTAAAGCCCTCAGTAGATATGATGATGAACTGTGGATGCCCAGTGGATGCTGGATAAAGCATCCTTCACCTAGAACTTCAGTTTTGCTAAATAAGTGATCATGTGAAAATCCCAACTTTATTTCTAAGCTCGTCCCCAGAAAAAAACCACTACTACTACTACCACAACAAAAACAACAGCCCACTATCCACTCTCAGCTACCCCTCCACTAAAATGGCCATCTATCATGAAAACAAAATTAAGTGTCCTCAAACATCAGATGCTCTTCGAGATTTCAGAATATTCTGGATTGAAAACCTATTGGTTGCTACAAAAGTGAAGAATATTACGGAGATCACTTAAGAATGATTTAAATCTCTTGTGTAATAACTCTTCAACTTGTCAAAACCACAAATAACAATCAGCTGTGTTCTCTGGTAATGCTATGTGTAGGGGTATGGCTATGTTGAAAAAACTGGCTAAACAGAGAGAAATACTTGATGTGAAAGTATTTGAAAACAGTGTTATCTCGGGAATAGTTGGAGAAAAAGATCTGCTGAAATGAGCAAGCAAATCCTTCTCAAAATACTCCAGAGCCGTGACATGCAGCAACGTCTCTCAGGTGTACATTACCTCCTCAGATCCTGCTTTCAGTAACAATCCTCTAGCACCATTTTGAAAGGAACTTCTCTCAGCCAAAAATCTGTCTCTATTTCAAGAGATATTTAAGTGCCTCTTCAAGAACAGCTCTCAGAAGGAGTCTCTTCTTGTAGATTGATCTGCGTAAGTCATTTTCTCAAAGAAAATTTGTGCTGAAATATGCAGAACTGCTCAAGATGTACTTGAAATAATTTGCTGACGACATTGGGCCGAGTAGCTTTGTTTGCAAGAGCAAGTTTTGCAAATTAGTGAGGAAAATAAATTAACTGAACTGTCAGATTCCCACTTTAAAAACTGGAAAAACAGAACTTTTGAGGGAGGAAGAAAAATTATTGGAAGCAAAATACAATCAAATTTCTAAAGCTTATATCAATTGATTTCCGTGATTTTCAGAATGCTACACATCTCAGTCACTTCCTTTGATCCATTAGCATAGCTGAATATTAATCGGTAGAGGTATCTGTGGTTGTTTCTTCTGGGAATAAGAAAGACTGAAAACAACATTGCCACTGAAGTTTGTACTCACTATTATCACTGTTATGCTGCGCTGCTATTAAGAAAGATTGCTGCAAGTCTCACTTTCAGTTCTTTCTAGGAGTAAAATTTGAGGAAATCTGGAAGCTTTGCCACTACCCCTCACAAAATAAATATATCCAAAATTATAGTAAATATTCCCTTTCAATGTACTGTTGTTTTTTACTTCTTTGTTTGCTTTTTTGTTGTTGTTGTTGTTGATTTCTTTTTTTTTTTTTTTTTTTTTTCTGTAATAAGACCTGGTTATAGCCATCCTTTAATACAATTAAACTGAATGCACGTAGGCAGGTACTGCTTATACTGCTGCCATCTCTCAGGGAATATTTCCAATGCAGGTAAAATTCCCCAAGTTTTCAAACATCACACCTTGAAGAGAAGGTAAGTAAATAAAGCGGTAAGTTTTTCTTTATTGTTATTTTAGAATATAAAACAAACAAAAACCCATGTCTCACAAGCAGTTGTGATATTTTAACAGAGTAAACTTTTCAACCTGTGATCAGAAATAGCACTTTAGAAAAACACCTATTTCACCGATAACCACTGCAATATCTTAGCAGAGGAACTGCAGAGCATATTGGAGCATATGTCACATCAGCCACTATTAAAAGAGCAACTTTTGGTTTCCAGTGGAACAGACACTGTTAATACTTTGGACAGAGGCAAAATGAAGACCATGTGGCATTCTGTCATTACTCTTTACAGATCTGAAGCTCCTAACTTCTTCAGCCTGGTATCTATAAATAGCCATCAGTGTTTTACACTGCAATTAGGAGAAAGATAGGGTTCTAATCTGGTATCATCCAGAATTTCAGTGACGGCTTCTAACATAGCCAAAGTTTATGCACTAGCATTGCAAAAATCACCTCCAAAATTTCATTTAAAAATATATTTATTAAATTCATTATTTGTAAAAAATTACATTCATGCGTGTTAAGGTTGAACTTCCAGGCAGACCACAGAGATGTATAGTTTTCTTTCATATCATTGATACCCCCACCCCCCTGCCTTTGTGTTTCTTCTGGTTCACAAGAATTGATCTTTAGCATCTATCTTGCCCACACTTAACTTCAAAAAATGCGATTTCCAAAGATCTACTATTACAGTAGATGCACATCTCCATGGAATAATTCTTATACTTCATCTGACCAGTCTGAACCAATGCTGACTTTATGAATGGTCAGAGATAAAGATACATTAAACCTCTATACAACTCTTTAATTGATTCTGAATGAATTGCCCTACTATTTGACTAATCCAAATTAAGCTAATACATCATTATTTTCTTAATATTAGATTTAAATCAAACCTTTGATCTTCATTCCAAATTAGTCTTCAACTTCTTGAGAACGCGATTTAACCTGTCTTGAATCATTAGCAAGGCTGAAACCCAAAGGCTGTTAGATGAAAAGATGAGTGTGCTTCATGGCATGTTTCTATGTCCTGGTCTCTCAGCCATTCAAATCACTGTCCTCACTGACTGCTGCTTTGTGTGGCTCTTGTTCTTCATTTATGAATCCATGCACAGATAACTACCCAGACTCCAAAAATTTGATCTGGTAAGAGGTTGTGACACAGCTGCAGAATGCGGCCCTTTTCAACTACAAATTTATGCACAAACATAACAGTCCACTCCCAGTATGCATGTTCCACTGAAGTGGGTGCAATATGAAAGCTTACAGAAGATTGGAAGGGAAAAAGTATTTCTTCTATCCCGCTACCAACACTTCCAAGATTAACAACTAGCATCACTCTGCCCATATTGTATTTTTTGAATTCAAAAGTTCTTTCTTTTGTAACTCTTCTTTCTCCTGTGTTACACCATCAAAGGTTCAGGGGTTAATCTGTTAACTTTTCAGATCTGTCTGTGTCTCTGCAACTAAGGTCTGTGCCCCTCAGCAGTCTTCCCAAATTCACCTCCAAATAAGCTGATAATGAAAGATGGATGAGAATTCACTCAAATTGAAGTGTTTGTAAGTGTGGATATTACATGCATGATATAGAGAAATGAAGAAACAATAATGCATAGATTAGCATTCTGCTGAGCTGCTGCTTGTGCAAAAACAAACTAAAGTATAGTACATCAAAGATATAACGCTGGATGTGTTCCTTGGAGATAAAACTCTGTCCTGATTTTATATCAGAAAAACTGAAAAAACTCAGGGTTCTTTTATCTGGCATGATTCTTTATAAACAAGGAAAAATCATTCAGAAGGACAGTAAACACATACGGCTTCTTCTTTTTTCTTCTTTACATTTTTAATTAGACTGTTAGATCAACTGTAGCAGAAATATGCCTGATGTAAATGAATTGATGATTGTGAGAGCATTTGTTTGTTAATTCCCTGATCTTGTAATATTCTGCTAGTCTTGTATTTATATAGCTAAACAACTAAGCTCTCCCCTAGAAGCACCAACTTCAGCTGCCTCTGTCAGGAAGATGCAAGGTATCAGCTGCAGGAAGACCAGGATCAGCCTGACTTTGCAGAGCAAAAGCACAGTGCTGTGGGTGCAGGCAGCAGAGGTGAGGTGGGCACGGTGGGCTGGGCCCCTGCAATGCCTGATGGATGTCTGACAAGCCAGGGGGCTGGGGAGGGGGCTCAGCTGGAAAAGAGACCCCATCAAAGGCAGGACTGGGATGTGGGGCTGCCTTCAGGGAGACTTAGCTGAATGAATGACAAAAATCTATTACGGAGGAAGGGGCGAGCATGACTAAAAGGTCTCATGGTGTTTACTCTGACAGGATGATTAATTTCTCATTACTCATCCAGAATGTGACTGTCTGAGGGGAATTCAGGGAAATGTTTGATTCTTTCAAACATTGATTATTTGAAGAGGAGCTTTTGCATAAATCCAAAGACTTTTTTTTTACCATCTCTGATTTGAACTGGCACAGCAGGAGCTTTCTGATTCCCAGGTGGAGCCTCTTCAGAATCTCAGCACTATCGGGGCTCCTTCATTCAAAGCCAGGAGCCAATACCTGAGGCACTTTAGAGGGTCTGACTTACTCAGCTCATGTTATACCCTTTGACATCCAAACATCCCTCCTTATCCTCCTTGTCCTCCTCATGTATTCTGATGCCTAGAGGTCCTGCTGACAAGTTGGGCTCAGGCCTGTAAGTGGAGAAGCCGTGACTGTAATTGCAACACAGCTTGGCTCCAGGGACCTGATAGCCACCTAATAACAACTTGACTTTTTCCTACATGAGGTACTTTGCTTTGAATAAGCCTCAAGAAACAGAATTCTTCTTTACTCTTGATGACATCTACCTTGGGTGGCTCCAGCTTTTATGTCTTGCATCTCAAGTGCTATTCAGGAAGCTCTGTGTGTTGATGCCATCCATCTACAGCAGCTGAGACTGAGATAAAAAGGGAAAGACGGAATAGCGCTTCCACCCTTCACGCATAGGATCACACATAGCAATGGCTGTGCTGAATCAGATGAGAAGTCCTTCCAGTTCAGTAAGCAGACCAGGTAGCAAGTGCCTAAGCAAAAAAGTCAGCATAAGAACTGGGTAAACAGTGCAAGGAAATTTTCCAGCCTATTTCTGTTGGAGGGGGCAGGAATAAGAGCTGGACACAGTGAGAAAATAAGAAAATAACTGTAACTGAAGAGTGTTAACAAAAAAACATTCAGCAGAGAAGTCACAAAGGAAAAGTGGAGGAACTGTAGATATAGGAGATGATGGAAGACATAGCCCATGAGGCAGACAGAGCTGCACGAAATGGGTAGGGATACTAGATTTGGAAGAAGGATGGATGAATGGAGCAGGCAGAGAAAGAGCATACGGCCAAAGCCACTGAGCATACGTCAGTATATAATGAAAATAGCCAGTGTCTACCATCAGCTATGCACATAAGTGAAGGGGATTGAAGAACACACTTTTAGCACTTATGGACTTAGAGAGTTGTAGCTTTGAGTAATTCTGAAACACTCGTGATTTTTTATCCATCTTCTTAATCTTATAAATCCAAAGATTTGCCTAGATGCTTCTGAAGAGAGGCAGAGTAAAAGCAAACATGTGAGAAACTAGGAGCTGGCTGTCAGATAGCAGCTTTTCTGAGAGCTGTGTAAAATGAATGGGTGATTTTTCCCCAGTCACATGTTAAACTCAGCTGTTTTGAACTAAACATTATGGTGTTTTTCCTAATTTCCCCTGGGGTCAGAATTCTGCACTGTGGCCCCAGGGCACTGGAGGAACCTTTGTGAATGAGAGAATGATTTCCAAAGGGCTGAAGGCTTTCTCTCTCCCCGATACACACTTCCCACCCCACAGAAATTACAGTTGTGCAACAATTTTTAAGGCAAACTGTACAGGCTAGTTGGAAATGATGGATCCGTTTCTGTTCATTTTATGCAACCCTTTTTTTTTCTCCACAGAATGCTTTTGTGTCCTGGAAAGCTGGTGCCTGATATTTGTGGGTTTTCAGAATGACTTTGTGTAAGACATATAACTCTGCTGACTGCGAGTTCAGTTTTATTAGACAGTAATGTCTAATATACAGTGTGCTCTAAATTCAGTTTCTCATTGGAGAAACAGAACAAAAACAAGCAAACAACTTGAAAGCTGCACAAAAACTGCTGTTTCATGGTTTGCATACATCTCTGATGAAGGAGCTCTTCTTGATGACAAAGGGTATGCAAACATCTGTAGAGAAAAGGAGACAGAAACTCATGGTAAATATCCAAGAAACCAAAGCTTTCAGCTTTTTGCTCATTACAATTCCAAGGCTGTGTCACGTGGAAGCGCTATATTGCAAGTTGTGAGGATGTTTATATTCATTACGTTTTTATCTACTGTGCTGGTGTTCAGATGATGTTTCCAGGGACTGCCATAACGTAAGCAGTAGTAGGAACACTACTATTCGTAATAACGTAGCATTTCTTTTTCCGTTTACTTGTATTAAGTACCTAACTTAAACACCATTCAGCGTGGAGTAAAACATTTCAGGTAAATGTAAAATTCACATTCACTTGCTTCCTACCTCAAGGCCAACAGCAATGAACGTTGGTCACTGTTGAAAGTTTGTAAAGACAAACTCACTCTGAATTATTGTAGTGAAACATTTCGTTGGGAAAACAGCAAAAATTGCAGTGACAATACATTTCTAGAGATAAAGGCTTTTTTTTGTTGTTTTAGAAACTTTTCCATGAAAGGTCAGGAAGCTCTTATTTGTGCAGACTGGTTTTAACTCTGTTGAAAGTGGCATGGAAAAAGCATGTTGGAGACTTACTGGTTACTAGAGGATGGGCTGCTCTGTGGGAGAAAGAGGAAAAAGAGGCGTAATGTTTAGATTTAATTCTGGTTACAGAACTTGGTCTGAGGAAAACCACAGCCTTGATTTAGATATTTATTCCCATCCCTATTAAATTTGCTTCTCTATTGCATTCAGAAAGTGATTTAGTTATCATAGTCCTGATCTTAAATTAATGCCTTCATATCTTTATGGGAGAAGAGACAAAAGCACAACAGTAAACAAAGTAGCTGCTTGGTTTCAAATGCGATTTCAAAAGCAAAATAATTTTTCATAACTGAAAAAACCAGGAATGCTTCATTCAGATAGATTCTCTTTTTTTCCAGTCACATCGACTCAGTGAGCATTAAATTATTCCAAAGGTGGATATCACAAGTGTATTAGAGGCTTATAGCAGGAGGTTATGGCTTTATATATTTAGAGTCCTTTAAAATTAAAATATTGTTTTGTTTATGTGAAGTACCGATGCGGCTGTTTCCTTGAACAATACATTTTTTACATTTAGATTTCACATGAAATTCCTTATTGCAATGTTTTCATCAGTCTCCTTTTTCTATTTGTTTCTTCTGCGATACAGCTTTTGCTTAAATGCATCTTCATAACTCAGAAACAGCATCTTTTTTAACATTTGTCTACTGACAAAATACAAGAGAGGAAGCTTAGGCTGGACATGAGAGGGCAAACGGAACCAAACTGCAGACTTTCAGTACCTAAGGGGAAAGCTACAGAGAAGGTAGAGCCAAGCCCTTTTAGAAGTGTTCAGCACGAGACAAAGGTCACAGTTGCTTTGACTAGAAAGGACAACAAAATTCTTCCTGGTAAGAGTGGGTCGGTGCTGGGAGAGACTGCCCAGAGAGAGACTGGGGAATCTCCGTCCCTGCAGATTTCAGAAGTCAGCCGGGCAAACCCATCTGCAACCTGATCTGGCTTTGAAGCTAGTCCTGCTCCCAGCAGGGTATGACTTCCAGGCGTCTCTTCTAATCCTGAAGTTCCATCCTTCCTCAAAGTGGTACTTAAAATAATGGTGATCTGATTTCTTAATTTTTTCATGAGGACAATTCAATCTTCAGAATACTTAGCAGTCAGTACTATTCATAAGTTAGTACAGTCTGTGAGAGCTGACGGGAGATACAGTAAGTTTTGAATTCCTATCATTTATACTTAAGCTTATTTCTTTGCCGAATATGCATGAGCAATTCTTGCTTTGAACACAGAGTTTTTTTGCTATATGTTCTTCAAGGTTAACACTTCAGAGAAAGTCACAGAGTATTTCCAAACTTTCACCATTACACTCTTCTGGACTTTTTGCCAACGTACTCCAAATGCCATCAATTAATTGCAACATTTCACACAGAAGTATAAAGAGCTCTATTTACCTTAACTAATAGCCCAATTCTGCAAATATTTACCTTTGTATATGAGCAGTTAGTTCCATTCATTGTAGTGAATTATTCACCTTCTGCCCTAGTGGAAACCTTGGAAAAGTATTTGAGAATTTGCTTCTGTTGTTTTAGAAAATTACAGAAGTATTAGCTCACACTCGATGCATTATTCATTGCAGCACAATCATGTGCTATTCCCTTGTGCTGTACGTGAATCTGAGCTTACTTTTGGAGATGAACAACTTCACAAATATCTTAACTAAATTTTACTCTTTGCAGGCAAATTCTTCCAATTCATCTGTATGGGTATTATTCTTCAAAATACTTGTGTTTGTGTCTGCCTTTGTTTCAACCATCAAATACATCATTCTGTGGTTCAAAACACTAAGAAGTACTCATCTATCCAGAGCAAAGGCCCACACTGCTTCTTTGATGTGTCAAAAATGGAGTAAGAGTTGATAAAAATACTGAAAAAATAACTACATCTAAGGATTTCTAAGTATATTTGTAGCTAGCTGCGTGTTAGCATTCAGCTGCATTCTTATTTCACAGAATCACAGAATCAGAGGAGTTGGAAGGGACTTCTGGAGATGACCTAGTCCAACCCCCTGCTAAAGCAGGTTCCCTACAGCAGGTTACACAGGAAAGCGTCCAGATGGGTTTTGAGCATCTCCCGAGAAGGAGACTCCAAAATCAATTTGGGCAGCTTGTTCCAGTGCTCTGTCACATTTACAGTAAAAAAGTTTTTCCTCATGGTTCCTATGGAACTTCTTATGTTCCAGTTTATGCCTATTGTCCCTTGTTCTGTCTCTGGGCATCGCTGAAAAAAGCATGGCCCCATCTGCTTGACTCCCACACATTAGATATTTATGAGCACTGATAAGATCCCTTCTCAGTCTTCTCCAGGCTGAACAGCCCCAGGTCTCTCAGCCCCTCCCCATGCTCCAGACCCCTCATCATCTTTGTGGCCTTCAAGCAAAATGACTATATACAACATCTCATGGCATAGAAAATGGTTGACAATGGCTTCGCAAAATCAACCAAATATTATTATCTATCTGCTAATGTAGTCCATTAGCTAAGTATATATTTTAATAACATACACTTCAGAACAGATGCTCAAGGGTGAAACCATTTTCATTTATTACACGAATACATACACACTGAATGAATACGGGGTGTCCTCTGTTTAAAGGGTACCTAAAACAATGATTGGGTTAAAATACCTTTTACATTTGCTAAACAAAACTATAATAGCTAGGATGTATCATTTTTTGCAGTATTGATTGAGTTTATATTGTATTACATGAACAATACAATCTGACATGCTGAAACCTGTGAGGAATCTCTTTTTTTTTTTTTTTCCCTCATAGTGGGCCTGCAAAAATGCAGGGGAAAAAAGAAACACAAACAAACCCATGATCAGGAAGAGTAGTATTTTCCCGCTGTGTATCTCATCTGGACTTGATTCTTCTGAATACAAGTCTGAAATATCTGCTATCCATTTTGCTGGAAGCTGTTATAAACTTACCCTGAAAAGCAAAAATCTGGTCCCCACCCTCCGGTACCAAACTAGCTATATCAGAAAAAATTCTCCTAGCAACATAACAGTAAACATTTCTGGACTTGCCCCCCATATGTGTTTATGTAGATATTGGCTGCAACACTGCAATCCTGTATGATCAATGTGACTTGTAATGTACATTCCCACCTTTACTCTCTACTCAATTTGAAAAACAAAGTTAAGACTGAGTCGGGAAATGTTGGAGACGATCCAGTCATATGGGGCACTACAGAAGTTAAACTCACTGTGTCACATATTCCATGGCCCACACATTTCTAATAAATTCCAGTCAGATTGTGGCTTGATTAACTTTGCTCAGAGAGCAGAGGCCTTTATTTGAATGGTAAAGTATGAGAAGTGGGAGGAGTGCCCTGTTCTCACCTGCTCATAGCAGATAAGAAAATCTGACTTGCTGAGCATCTCTCCTAGGACAACGTGGCTGAGATCTCCTCTGGGAGGTTCATCCTCTCACTTCATTCATTGGAAGGTGGACACCATAGACCATTTCATAGCCCAAAGAAGGGTGTTTGCATGGTGAGAGTTGGGTCTGACACCTAATGAAAGAAGCCAGGATGTGTAGCGCTAGTTCCTTCCTGCTGTTTATCCTGGAACTTTAAGGCAGATTTACCTGTGCTTGCTTTATCTCACTCCTACAATAGTCTGTGCTCCTTTTATTTAGAAAGTGCTTGTGCTTCAGTTCTTTCTTTAGGCACAGCCTAACTCCAGTGTATGTCAGGAAACCCTATGTATTGAGAGAAAGATCCTCTCGTCCTGTAATATATAAACATATTGATTAGTCTGTGTATATAGCACAAATATAAATAGTATACTGCAGAGAGAAACTAAAAGCTACATGTAAGCTGGAATACAGCATCTACATTCACTACTGAAATTAATCTGCAAATATTAGAAGAAATATTATTAAATGTGTTACTACCCAATTGATCTTAATATTTCTATGTGTATGATACAAATGGCAGGTGGGGCCTTAAAATTAGTCAGCACACTCTCAGCTTTCAGCTGGATCAACACTGTAGTTCAATGCATGGTACTGCCTGGGAACTTGCTGAGGACGCCCTCCCCCTTTGCCACTGAGGACATCAACCAAAATACTGTACAACGTTGACCCCACTGCCAATCCCTGGGGGATGGATGTCCCTTGTAATGACCCAACAAATCTTCATGTCAGTCTTCATGAGGACTTGGCCCAAAGTGTTCCCAGGGACTGATATAAGGAGGAGTGATTTTTTGTTCCCTAGATGTTTGATTGGACATCACTTTTTTTTTTTTTTTTTTTTTTTTTTTTTCCTGAAGCTCTGCTGCATTTAATACAAGGGAAACTCATTTTGTGAAATCAAAGGCAATGCCAAACACAACCAGAGACTGCCTGTTAACACTGTAACCTGGGGCTGATCTCTCCAGCCCTACAGGTGTACGCAGGCTCTGAGAGGAGCTCAGGATCTTGCTACAGAGATACATGGTTTACCAAGCCACAGATGAAGCACAGTGTTTGCAATACCTTAAACGTCTTCCAAAACCCCTCTAAAATACATGCAAAAGTAGTATAATTCGCTATGCACTATCAATAAGCCTAATAAATGGGGGCAGTAGCAGTCAGTTTTCGTATCTTCCTCCCACACCACCGTCTCCAGCTCCTGTTTTCACAACCTCCCTGCTAACTTCTCTGACCCTGCCAGTTTGGCAGGGTCTGTGAAAAGAAGATAATTGCTGCTTCAATCTTCAGCTCTGGGCTGAGAAGAGAGTTTGAAATACTGTGTGGCCTGGAAAGAAAATAAGATACTGAATGAGAAGACTTATGGAAGGTGGTTTTAAAAGGAATAAAATGCTGTTCCTCTCTTTCTTGCCTTTTAGCATATGAAAGCATGAATCCATACACTTTATACCCAGAGGCTGCATTTTTACTACTTGTATCTAACATTCTCAAGACACCATGCAGTGTAATGCCTAGCCTGAGAGTGCTGCTGAGCTGAATAAATCCATGGTGAGCTGCTATGAACGCCAGAGCACAGGTGTGGGCCCACCTGCTGCACAGGCCCTCCAGGAAATATGTAACAAATTAAGCTTCCCAGATGACAACAGTGAGTATGTCCCTCTGGCACCTGTGGTGTGGAGAGGCAGGATGGGTGCCATGACTGCTGGCCTCCAGCCATGGTCCCTGCACATGTCAGTGTCAGTGGGCACGGCCTGACAGGGCCAGGACGGGGAGGGCCAGCCGCACGTCCCCTATATCGCTCTCTATCCTTCGTGTTCGGGCTGCAGGATCTCCAGGTGCTTTTAGTAAGACGACAGTTCGCGGCCTGCCCTAACTTCGCCCGGTGGCGGGACTGCGCCTCGCCCGGGGCTGGTCGGGGGTGCTGGGCCGGGAGCGGGCGGCAGCTCGCACTTCTCGCGGCGGCCTGGCGAGGGCGCTATGAGCCCGGCATTGCGGGCGGAGCGTGGTGGGGCCGTGCGGCGCCTCCGCCGGCCGCGGGCAGCCCCGGGTCGGCAAAGCGGGGGCAGCGCCTCCCGCGGCTCTTCGCAGAGCCCGCGCCAAACGCTCCGCAATCCGCCTTCGGCCGCGTCGGGACTCGGTGCCGCTGCCGGCCGTGCGGTCCCGCGGCCGCCTCAGCGCTTCTGGCTCCGGGGGGTACGCGGCGAGCCGGGCGGCGGGCGAGCGCGGGCGGCCCCCGCCCTGCCCCGGGTCCCGGCACGGCCGCCCACGAGGGCTGTGCCTGTGCCGAGGGAGCAGTGTGACAGGCACCCGCCGGCGGCAGCGGGAAAGTTGGAAGGGCGGCGGGGAGAGCGCGGTGCAGGGGCCGACAGCGGGGCGGCATCGCACCGGTGCGCCGGGAAGAGCCGGAGGAAAGCGGCTGGCGGCGAGGCGGGCGCCCGAGGGGTACGGGAGGTCGGGGAGCGGGGGGAGCTCCGCCGCCGTGCGCGAGGAGGGGGCGGGCGGCGACCTGCCGCGAGCAGCCCCGAGCCGCCGCCGCGGCAGGAGGATGCCCGCAACGCCCCGCGGCCACCGATGAGGGGAGCGGGGAAAGTTGCGCGCGCCCCGGCGGGGGGGCCGGAGCAGGGCAGCGCCAGGAGCGGGGCTGGGGGGCAGGCTGCGGGCGGAGCGCCTCTCCCCGGCATCCCGGGGGTGGAGGGCAGCGGGAAAGTAACTCGGGAAAGTGAGAGCGATTCCTACTTATCTTTTTTTTTTTTTTTTTTTTTCTTCCTAATCCGAAAGGACCCGTTTGAAAGGGAAGCGACAGCCGCCGTGTGCTGACAGGAGAGAGCCGGGAGAGGAGGGCAGCGCAGCCGGCACCCCTGCGCTGCGGGGTGGGGGGTGCGCGATCCGACGCGAGGTTCCCCCGGCGAGAGCGTGCGGCGAGGCAGAGGCAGCGGGTAACCGGGTCCGGCGTGCGGCGGAGCGCAGGAGGGTGAGACGGGAGCGGGAACGGAAACTAACGCCGAAAAGAAGAGCGGGAAGACAAGACGGCGGCTGCGAATTACTTCCAGTGAAAGTGGGTGGATGTGGTGCGGCAGCGACTTGGGATTTAGGGGATGCACCCTCGCACTCGGCTTCTCCCTCGCCCGAGCCGCCCGTCTCCGGTGGCAGGAAGGCAGCGGCGGTACTCGGTGGCAGGAGGAGAGGAGGAGGAATAAGCGCCAGGGCTTCGCAGAGCGGTGCTTGCAGTGCCCTGCCGATCGGCTTTAAGATTTTTGTTTTATTTTTCATTTTCCCCCGGTGGATGTTGATTTCTTGACCTTATTTCTGAGTCCTTCGACTCGCGTCGCAGTTTCTGGTTGGCGTTTTTACTTCCTTCGGTGAGGAGAGGCGAGAGGGAGGCTGGCTTCGGTGCTGAAAGTTGCACTCGTCCTTCTTTTGGAGGCAGCATGTGCACCAACATAGTGTACGAGTGGCTGAAAACCCTGCAGCTCCCCCAGTACGCCGAGTCCTTTGTCGACAATGGCTACGACGACCTGGAGGTCTGCAAGCAGATCGGCGACCCGGACCTGGATGCCATCGGCGTGGCCGTGCCCCAGCACCGCCGCCGCATCCACGAGGCCGTGCGGCGGCTGCGGGAGGCGGACGAGCGGGCGGCGGGGCTCTACTTCACCCTGGAGCCGCCGCCCGCGCCTCCCGCCAAGGGGCCCCGCCGCCCACCGGGGCAGGACGGGGCGTCCTCCCGGCACCGGCCTGGCCGCGGGGGCCCGGTGGTCTACCCCAGGCTGAAGCTGAAGATTATGATCCGGGACAAGCTGGTCCGCGACGGCATCAACCTGAGCAAGCCCCCCTACTCCAACAAGGTAAGGGGCTCTTGAGGGGCGGAGGTGGCGGCCGGAGACCTGCTACTCTGGGCGTCTCCACCAGCGTGGCACCAGGGTGCGGAGAGGCACGCATCGGGGTGTTATTGAGGTGAAGGACGGCCCAAACTTAGTCCCAGCCTCACGTGCAGAGGAGCGGGGCCATGGTGGATGAGATTCTCCACAGCCACCGCTTCAGCTGGGCCCGTGTGCTGCACCTCTTATGTATTGTTTGAAATCGGTTCTTTACGTCCAGTCTGGTCTGGGGCGTGAAGGCAGGGATTGACAGGATAAGCTTCTGGATGTTTTTGGTTTTTCCCTCTGCAAGTTTTCCATTGTGTTGGTGAGTGATAGCGTCTCCTGTGTTTTGATGAAGGTAGCCACTGTAGTGTCGGTTCCTGTTGGCAAAGTGGCTCTTGAAGGAAGCGGCAGTGTGGGCAGTGGAACAACTCCTCGTCCTGTATTTATTGACTGAAGGGTGGTGGTGACTGCTGAATGTCAGAACCATTTGTCAGCTGCTCTGGGTGCGAGTTGGTCTGTGTGGAGGACGTGTTCTGCTGAAAGGCAGAAAAGTGAAGGTGTCCGAAGGCTACGTCCCAGTTTGACGAAACCCCAGTATTCGTCTAGTTCTTACATTTGAAAAGTTTAAAATGTAATAATAGCATGTTCTGAAAGGTATATAACTGTAAAATTAAACAGACAATGCTATGAATGAGAAAGTGATTTGTGAAAGAAAACAAGGTATTATGATGTATGTTTGCTTCAGAGCTCAGAATGAAGTGTTTCAGCAAGTTGTTTACTGACCCAAGCTGCCTGTATTCTCTTTGATGGTTTGAAGTCCGACTCTTTGGTTGACCTTGAAATCGTGGGTACTTTTAACCTCGGATTAGAAAGTATGGAAGCAAAGTGATGGAGAGGTCTGCAGGTCCAGGTTTCTGGAGATGATTGTGAGAAATTAAAATTGAGAATGAATACCAGCAGCAGGGGACCTGGATGTGAGAATAATGAGTGAAATCCGACTTGGTTAACAATGTAGAGGTGCGCATAATAAGACTTACAGCATAATAAGGCTCTCAGGACTTGTATTTTTATGGGCTTGGTGATAGAGGGCCAATGGTCACTTCTCAAGTGCACTGCAGCCAACTGGTCTGAGATATTTGTGTTCACCTTTTCCTGAAACATCTGTCTGATGGCATTGTCAGAAACAGTGAATCAAATCTGATAGGACAGTGGTCAAGTCTAATAAAAACGTTCTTGAATGCATGTATGAAGTCTGAATACAGCATCTTTGGAAACTTCCTGTGTCATTTCAAAGAGATTTTTTTTTCCCTCTTGTTTGGACTGACGTCTGTCTGAAATTGCCATTACCTGTCTTACACAAACAAACTTCTGTGAAAGTTCTTGCTTATTAATGAAGCCACAGCTTGTCACCCACCTTCAGAACTATGCTTCACTTCTTCCTTTCAACTTTGTGTGCTCACAGTCACCAATTCCTTCTTACCAGGGGGATCCTCTACTTGTCTTCGCTACTTTCTATCTTCTCTATAGGAGTTATAAAATTCCAGAGATGCCGGTGTATGACATCAAGGAAATTAAAATCCTAGGCATTGCTTTCTTCTTTAGCTCACCTTGTTTTAATTTGATGGCTTTGATAGTAGTGCAGCTTAACTGTCAGGGCAAGCTCATCTTACACAGAAATTGTCACTCAGCGTTAACACTAAAATGCTTTTTAAATCTAAATGGAACATTTTGTAGTAGGAGGAACTAAGCCTCGTTTTCTTGTTTTAGTTCATCTTGCAATGTCAGTGTATATATATATATATATTTATGGTAAATGCATATAAACGTCATTTTTATTTGCAGTAATAGGAAAACTTTCTCCATCTTCTTGGTGTGAATCTCTTCACATTGTAGCATGTTGTAAGAAACCATAAAGCTGGCAAGATCTGAATGTGTGTTGCTCAACATGTGTTATTGTGAATGCCACCCACTGTAGCAACCCATCTTGAAAACGGCTTAAAGGGAATACCAAAAGATCACGTCACTGTGCATTATTCATGTGCGGAACAAGAAAAATGAAATGTTTTATTCTTCCACTTGGGAAAGCACTGTATGGTAGCCATCAGTTTTTTTTTAAAAAAAAATCCTTTAGAAGATTGTGGCTATAATTTCATCAACCTCTGTTATATATCTTTATATAGAATATGCACTGTACAGAGTTCTGCACTTCAGAAGAAAGTAGATTCTTCCCTGCATGGGATTAAGAATCATCTTGAGGTTTATCTTAAGTTCTTTTTATGTATCTGCTAAAGGACACATCTGTCTAGAGATGGTCGTGTGGATATTGTGGAGTAGGGCACCAGACGTCATACTTCTGAAGATGGATTTCCATTTGTGCCACTACAGCTAACCAGCCTTCTCCTTTCTCACATGGCTTATATGGACGTACAGCCTTCTGATGTTTATGACTGGAACGTAACAAAGAGATGCATGCTTATGTGTGCATGTATGTTAATGGTTGCATATATATGTAGATGCATGTTACTTGTTTTCTGAAGAATGCTCACTGCATTCAGTTATGCAGTTCTCAGACAATTTTGGAGTTTTAACTGAAAATGTTCCTGAGAACTGGAAGTGCTGCTGATCCTCTGTCTTGTTTGAAACCTTTTGCGTGCTCGTCAGAAGATCAAAAATGAGTTTTAGGTGTGGATGCTGAGATGTTGAAAGCATCCTTTTGCTGTCCTTTCGGTGTTGTCGCTGTATTTTCAGATGAAAACCACAGAGCTTGAGGGATAGGAAAGCATTGGCAAGGTAAACTTTAGTTTGACTTAGCCTGATCACACCCAGAAGAAATGAGTATCACCTACTTAGCGCAGCCTAATACAAATCTCTTAATGATGTGCAGACTTTGAATTGAAGCCATGTGTGTGGGTGACTTCAGACACGGAGAATTATCGCAAGCCGTCTTGATTATTTCCATGAGAACTATAACAAGACCTCACTTCCTCAAATTGAGTCTTCTATATTTTGCGAATATAAACTGAGGAATAGAGTTGCTACAGAGATGAACTCCACTGAGGCTGGATTTTTGTTCGAGGTTGGTAATGTTCCTTAATACTCCAAGCCTTCTGTTTCAGTTTCAAGCCTGCTGTCTCTGATCAGCTTAGAAGCTTCATGAATGTAAGAAACGTTATGTGGAAGTGATGGGCTCTGATGCCCTTCACACAACAACCCGCAGTACCTCCCTGAGTCAAATGAAACATCTGTGTCATCCCAAAACGTTTTCTCCTTGGGTGTTATAATTCTGTCTTTAATTATGCCTGGTGTAGGAATACTGTTAGTGTTCTTTTGACATGCAGACATTTTCTGAATGGGTCTGACAGGAGAATGGGGAAAAAAAAAGGAAACCCTCAAGTTTCCCATTAAGCTGAGCAAAGCACTGACCTGAGCCAGCTGGAGCAAAGGCACTAGAGCCTTCACCCCCATGCAGACACTCTTACCTTGGTGGGCTGGTTGCAAAACAGATTGTCTGTGCTGGTTTTGAGCAGGAATAATGTCACTAAATGTCACTGTGGTGTTTGGAAAGCAGAGGAGCGCCACTTTAGTCAATATAAAGACAAGGAGGATACCTTGTTGTGGAACATGTCAAGAGAAATTAAGTATTCTATTTGTCTTGAATACAGATTAAGTGACATTTAATAGTTTACAGGAATTTCATTACTATTTCTAATTGAAATAAATGGCCTGACCCATTCTTGAAGAATTTTATTCAATTTTAATCTGCAGAGAATTGCAAATATATTAAAAATGACTGGAAATATACATTCATTAAAAGGTCCCACGCCAATTAAAATGATTTGCTTAGCTTCAATATAGTTATACTGATGTAGATTTCCATATTTATTAGAGAGAATAAAACTGTGGCGCGACGTGCGCATGGGTGTGTGACTTCATTGTCACTCAGTGCTGTTTGTGATTATCAGCACGCCTGGAAAACATGCACTGGAAATTCAGCTGCATTTGAGGTCATAATCTCAAGAGCTAAAGCAGATGTAGAAAAGTAAGAAGTCAGATCCAAGTGAGTTATCTCATTAAAAGCCCAACTGTATATATTTTTAAGTTCCATGCTGATGGTATAGCACGGATTTGTGTTTCTGATTAAATCTTTGTTTAATCCTCACCATTACAAAATGAGGAATATCTCGCATAAGTTATATGCTAAGAGGTGAAGATGCCAGCAGTGCTGCTTTGTCACACGCTGATTCAAACCGAGTCTGTGGCTGGATAATTTAGTTGGTGATTTAGATAGCTACAGAAATGAATTCAGTGAATTAAAAATATTGTGCTTTGAAGAAATGGCAGTGCTCACCCATACTGGAATTAAACATGAACCTCTTTCTAAAGACCTGGCTGCTTTGAAATAACTGCATCAACCCTGATTAGCAGAGCGTTCTCAAATATGCCTTGGGGAAAGCTGCCTATTGACAAAAGTACTAGTGCATTAAGTAGTAACAATATTTTCATGGCAATAAATTAGCAAAGCTACAGGCAATATTCAGGGAGTGAAAAGGTATTTTATATTAGAAAGCAATGAATTTGCCTTTGATTTCGTACCACTGTTGTTTTGTTTTTTTTTAAAGAAAATATGGCACCTCATATACTGGGCAGTTGTTTCAAAAAGTCCTGATTTATTAAACTCAGAAAAAACAAACCAGGGAGGGACTTCTACCTAACAGAGCATTAAGGCAAATTGTTGCAGAATATGAATAACGCAGCACTCTGCTGTATTTGCATTTGAATTGTTCCTGAATATTTTAACGTGTATTCAGTCTCCTCTGAAAATGTTGAATGCGAATTTTCCTGCGCTTCATTATGTTTCACTTTTGAGGGGAGAGAGCATTAAAGATGGAGTCCTGAGAGAAGCCCCTATCAGCTTTGCGTAATTTCCTCTCTTTTTATAGTGTCTTCAGCCCTCCAGTGCGTTTTCACAGGCGTGGTTGGGGTGTGGGCTGGACAGGGGAGAAGGGGAGTTAATGGTCCTGAGCTCAGTGGAAGAGCTGCCTTCCCCTGCAGCCAGCAACACCTTCAGCCAGCCTCTGTATGACTTTATATTTGAAGGAGAAGCTAAATATTCCCTGGCAAAAGAGGAATGCCTGCCAGTGTGCATGAATATGTGTGTGTGCGCTGCACATCAACAGGGGCACCACCACTGGGGCAAAAGTCAAACCCTAAGTTTCACTCCTGAATATCTGTATAATAGTCGTGTTTTATCTAACTTTGGTGGTTGTAAGCCTATCTGAGGAGAAAACACTTCTTAAGAAAAAGATTTTTGTTAATGCCGCCCCCAGAGCTTCTGTCTCCTCCATATGTAGGGTGACTGAGCCCATGCTGTTACACAACCATGTTTATGGAATGCCAAAGGAAAAAAGAAATCTCACAAAGTAATCTCGCGAGCTGTGTTTTTAGTTCTGGTCGTTCTGTTTATAGCCAATACCACCATACCGCATATGCCATATATATAGGGCAGCAATGTCCCTCATTTTAGATGGAAGAATTTCCCTCATTGAAGTAAAGCTGAAGAGTTTTGCTAAAGTCATATGACATTGTAGACAGGTGAAGCGCTGGGACCAACTACTGCAGGGTCTTTGCCCGTATGTTAACATTAAATGTAAACTCCCCTATGTGTAAGTAGGAAAAGCAATATCAGAATGAACAGTGGCTTGGATATAATGACAATTAGTTACACTGTTAATTTTGCCTGTTAATTATACCTTGTGTGCATATGTTGTTACAAACAGTCCTTGCCCACTGAGGTGTATAAATCCGTATGTATGATCAGAAGCTTACCCACAGGTACTATAGAAGCTGTGTAAAATGCAATAGCGTGGTCTGAAGTGACAGGAGTAATGTTAGTGCAGGTTAGCAGGGAAGTTATTGCATCAGTTACAGGAGGTCGCTTCCTGTCTCGAGATTCTCCCAAAGCAGGGCAGGACGGGCTGCGTTGGTTGGTGGAACTTTTACATTTCTTGCTTTGTCACTTTGAATGAGACACTTTGCTTTTAGTTTGACAAAGCTATCTAGTTCAATCTCTTTGTCTAGCCTAACATGACATCTCATGTTGATGTGCTTATCTTGACAAACGTGGTTGCTTGTAAGCGCTGCAGGAATTGTCATTTCTTAAAAGTAAACGCGGCGCTATGTTTAGCAGCGCTGCGTTATTTTGGGAGCGGCTCTGCAGCACAAAGTGCAGAATTGCTGAACCTTCCCCGACGCTGCCAGGCTGCAGCCAGGCTGGCACACAGCTGTCTGCACCGAGTCATTGAGTCTGCTAGCTTTGCCACTTGCAGAGAGTAACAAACGTCTCTGAATGTTTTGCAAAGCAAAAGAGAAACGGTTTGTCAAATGAAACACAACTGTAACTGCCTTCAAATAACTCCTCGTCCTCGTTCTCACGAGCTCAGCAGTATGTGAATTGTGGTGATACGTGCCTCTTGACGGAGTCTTGCTCCTCCACTTGGTTTCATTCCCAGTGAAGTCAGTGGGGGTTTTGCCAGGGATTTCATTTGATGCCAAGTTTGGCTTGTAGTGTTCAAATCGAATCAGCTAACAAGCCTGCCTTTACCAGCTGTAATTGTGATGGGTAAGAACCGTACAACAGGAGATGATGGTAGAAAATATAGCAGTAGCATTCAAAAAGTAACCAAAACGTTTCAGAGCTTTGAAGATCACCATTAGCAGCTTGAACAGCAGCAAGGCTGACTTATGAATATAGATCTGACAGTTTTGCACAGGAGTAAATGTTTGGTAAATAATATCTGAAATCCACATTCATGGATTTTGGCTGCAATCGAGTAAACAATTGTTTACGATTGTCCTGTCAATAGCTGTAAATTAGGAATAAATGGTGTATATCAAACAAAACTTATAACTGCACACAAATGTAAGTCTTCCACTTTTTTTCTCCAGATGAACTACATTTGTCGTGAGTACCCCTACCCTCACGGTAAGGATGTGGTGTTTTCATGCTGCATATGACATCAGTGGGAACATTATGAAGAAATTAAGTCTTGTTTTGATGTCTGTGCCTCAAAAAACATCTTTTGGTGTGTTTCAGGGAAAAAAAAAAAAAAAGCCTGAAAAAAAAATCTTGTCTTTCCATCCAGGATGAAGAACAGCTTAAGCAGTTTTTTTTTCCCAAGGTTGACTAAATGGCCGTGATCTCAATAAATCAATACTCCAGAGAGCAACAAAAAATAAAAATCTAGGAGTGGGTGACAATTCTGCATCAGTGCCCTTGGTTTTTGATAGAGGTGTTTGCCAGGAGTGACTGTTCTGCACTATCCAGCTCTCGTCCTTCGGGCTCCACGTTTCCCAGCCTGACTGTCTAGTAGCCCTCAGACTGTCCCATAGCTAGCCACTGCCTGATTTCTGTTAAATCATCTCCTCTAAATCTGCCTCAAGGCACACTATCTTCTTCCTTAAGAGCAATGTATTTCCAGCCCCAAGAGTGTACATCTCTTGCCTAGGTCTCCCTAACCTTTTTCACCCCAGTCTAGGTTCACTCAATAAAGCTGGGGAGTGTTACCCATGATCTGTTTTAATGGAAAGAGAAAACTGAGGCAGTGATACCTTTTTGTGCAGCCTGAAATAATGCTTTGTCCTTCTGACTTGATCCCATCTCATTCCAAGATCTGTATTGGTTATCTATCCCATCCCAAGCTTTGCATGAGTTTATTCTACCTCACTCTTCTGCTGCCTGTAATTGGGATCCTCCCTTTGTCTCCCTCATGCTCTGATGACAAGAAAGCTTTTCTCCCACTTGGGAGAGTTCTCAGGGATCTTGGAAAAGGAGTAGTGTTACAGCTTTAGAAAATAGGTATGAGACTGACGTGACCTATTTGAAGCAAGGCAGAATGCATTGCTAAAAATGTCTCACCGAAAGTTATGAGTTTAACACAAAAAAATGTTGAAGAAATTCTTGGCATAGTTTTTGAGTGCTTATCATGCAACTATGTTAACCTCACTTAACTGTAGCATCTCTTAATTCCTGTTTGATTAAGTGGTTGCCAAAATGTTTCTCTTCCAGTTTTGTTTAAATCCATTCTACTAATAACTGCTCATGTTGTACTGTATTGAGAAATTTTATGCACATGCACTCCTGCTGTTTTTTGTACCTCATAGTTAAGGTTTTCCCCTAAATCTTGGGTATCCAACTTTTTAGCTTGCCTGGGCCACGCTGAGTGAAAAGGAATGTCTAGAAGCCACGTCTATGATGGTTGCCCTGAAAGTAATGCCTCCTAACTATTTCCATGGAAATGACAACAGATACGAAGAGCACAATAACACCACTTGATAGAGCAAATTCTCAGCTACAGCACACTCTTTTTCAACATAGGCACCACAATTAGTTGTGCATTTTCACCAGCAATGAGTAAGAGCCTGCGTGCTGCTCACATAACAGTGTGCATCAGGGGAGGTGACCCACTGTTACTGTCACCACTACTGAAATGAATCACCCCCCATCTCACAGTGCTCACATCCATTGTTTAGTCTCCATAAATATTCAGCAGACTTTCACAATACCATATATATTACCATGTTACATATTGTTAAAATATATAAAGTAACAAAATGTTTAATGTTTTTTATTGAGGTATGTAAAAAAGAGCAACAAAACCATAAAATTAGTTGGATATGTGACTCTGTTTTTGTGAAACTAACACACCAGTCTAGTTTGATGGCAGTGTTTGGAGTTCTTAGCGAGCTCTCAAGGTGTTCAGTAGAGATTTTTGATGAAATTTTACTCCTCCTGTACTTCATCCTTGAAAATAATAGTTCACAAATGTGCATACTGCTAAAAAGCGATGACACGAATAAGGTGTGACTGTGAAGTGAGGGATATTTCTCTCTGGTAAGAGAGACCTTATAAAAGTCTGGTAAAGAGATGTATTGATTGCAGCTCAGTACATTCCATCTGAAAATTCACAGGTAATGTATTTATGTTGACTGAAAATGGAGCTGCAAATAAAGAAAAAAAATCTGTGATTTTTTTTTTTTTTTGCAATCTTGGAACCTATTCTCAAATTCCTTTATCAGAGTTGGAAGCACAGCTACAATTTTTTTGCTATTCACAGGACTGTGTTTAGCCAGCTTATCAAAATGCATAAACTTATTTGCCATAAATTGAGCTGGAACTGCACTGTGCCCTCCCCTTGCTCTGGTTTCAGTCCAGATGGCATTAGTGACAGCTGTGTGCCCGGGGCTGGGCCGGGCTGCTCCACAGGGCAGAGCCTCTGCCATGATGGCATGGGGAGCATTATGAGCTGTGCTGGGCCATGGGTTGGGCATGTCTGCCCTAAATTATCCAGTTATTATTAGTTCAGCAGAGGCTTTTTCTATAGCTAAGGAATGGGAAGTATCAGGATATGGAGTCATCAAGAATCAAATTCGCTCTCGAGAAGACCTGTTAGATCTTCACATGCTGGCTGAAAAGCTCAACCTGAGATAAGAATAAAAGTGCCTATTTCTGCTTCTGATTCTACATTCACTCTTATTTCAACAAGCAATTGTCATTTTAAAACATTGTCCTGAATAAACTCAAGGTTTAACAAAGAGAACTGTGGAAATTATTAAAAGAGAATCATCAAATATCCTGAGTTGGAAGAAAGAGAAGTTCTGTTCATTTTGTTGTGTAAAGATGTTAACAATCAAAAAAGGGGAGAAGCAGTGTTGAAGGAAATTTGACTGAAAGCTTACTAAGGGAGCTGGGAAAAAAAGTTTCCTTCATCTCACCCACACTGTTTTGTTTTGAAAGAAGTTATTAGGCTTTTCCTATGATGAGTTCTAAACAGTGCTTTGCCAAGAGAATATTCCAGAGGGGAGATTTTCACATACGCTTGATATTTACACCGTGGTAAAAAATAATGCTTTATATCTTGTGGAATAGATGGAGAGTACAACTAGTTGCTTTCTTTCTGGGTCTAAAAATTCCATACAGGGAGGACATACTTAATGCAGCCATTGAGTAAAAAGTAATAAAAGTTATGTGGTATTGCCAATAAAGTCAAAACTAAACTAAATGAAAACAAACCAGAAGAACAAGACACATGCATTAAATCATTTTTCACCTCCTTAAGAAGTAACGTTAGTATACCTAGTAAAGATCACAGAATCATAAAATAGTGTGGGTTGAAAAGGACCACAATGATCATTGAGTTTCAACCCCCTGCTATGTGCAGGGTCGCCAACCAGCAGACCAGGCTGCCCAGAGCCACATCCAGCCTGGCCTTGAATGCCTCCAGGGATGGGGCATCCACAGCCTCCTTG
>PPHD01006665.1:0-17472 GCA_002909625.1 Bambusicola thoracicus
TGTTGTCCCTTCCTATGAAAATGAAAACTTACTGTCTCAGCTAGAGGTGCACACAGTTGTTTTACTGTCGCTCCTAGCTTACCCAAATCCCTTCATCAGCTTTCATACTGTCTCCCCCAGCTTTCTCAGCTTTTTAGAGATACTGAATTTAAATGAAACCTAAATCCCAAGTCAAGGTAATGATTGTATGTAAAGATGAATGTGCTGTGATTTCCCCCACCCCTTGCTTTGAATCCTTTGTTCCAGTCGGTAACATCATACTATGCAGCTAGGGCTCTTTATTTGACTTTGAGGAAAGCTAGTGGATGTTCAATTTATGCTGCCTCTTGACTAGTCCTTTAGGAATTTTCTTTTTTCTCCTCAACTAATTAAACTGCCCTTATTGCCATCGCCTCTGCTGAGAGAGCCTGCTTTGCCAGCTTTCATATTCACTATTGTTTTTTCATCCATTGCACTTCCTGTTAGATTGCCTCTAACATTGCTGGGGTTTTTTTTGCCTTTTAAAGTAATCTTGTAACAGCTTCCAACATGAAATTTAGCAGTCCTCATCTTGAAATACATTTTATTATATATCAGGTATACCTTAACTGACAGAGTTACATTTCCATCTGAAGTAAGGCAGAAGACTTGGGTTCCTTGAACATCACTAATGCTAAGCACTGCTCGGATTTAAACAGGACTTTGTGAAATTGCAAAGCAGCTCTCTGTCAGCATGATCAAAAACCACCAGGATGTTACCCTCTGAGTTGGTGTTCACTAAATGAAATGCAAGACTAAATTATTTTTTTTTCCCATGAGTGGTTACCAATTCATTTAAAACTCAGTTCTATAGATAGTGTTGTGCAGATGCCCAGTCTTGCTAAATCACTGATAGAAAAACTGGTTTTAGTTTCGTTTATGAGAGAACAATGTATGCTTTCTGCAGGCACGGTTGTTTTGGTGGGCAGTCAGAGCTGCCACCTGCATGTCCTTTGAACTTATCAGATATTGCCAGTTCCTATTGTACCATGGAGCCATGATGTGAGTGGTCAGAGTTCCTCTCTGGAGAGCACGATGCTCCCTCCTCCTGTTGGGCAGAGTTTTCTTAGGTTGTGTCACGCTTCTGGGAGATCAACGTTTCAGCCAAGAGCTCTGGTGCAGGCAAGGAGTTGAGGTGAGACCCCGGAGGTGTCCTCTTACTCATGGGAGTAGGCCACATTTCTCTCCACTGCCACTGAAACAAGGAATGGCACCATGAAGCTGAACCTGCTGCTCTTCCAGAAAATGCAGAGTTAGCGCCAGTAAATCCTTAATGTGATTAAACCACTGAAGTCAATTGTTTTATGCTTTTTGTTTTTCCTAAATGCAACAGTTGAGTGGTATGAAGACCACTTGGCCTGATTATCAGTTCTTCTAATTTAAAGAATCCATTCATTTCACATAAGATTTAAGAGTTTTAAGATCTCTTAATCCTGTTTTCCTTAAAATATGAAAAATATTTTTCTTTTTTTTATTATATTCCCCGTCTTCAAGTGTCTGCTTTGTCTTCAGAATGTTATATTCAGAATAAATGATGGCAGCAGTTACCCAGGGCAACAGCTGCGGTGTGTGTGTGTAGAGAAGGGGAAGCACAAATGCTTCCTAAAAACTGTTGGAATATTCTAAACAACCCTTGCTGTGAAAAATTTTCCAACTCGTGTAAGCTGAGGAAAGCTCTGATAAACGTAAGGAGCCAAAGACAGGCTCTTTTCAAAGGCCCAATCTCCATATTGAAACTCTTGGTACTTTAGAAGACTACTTCTCCGAGAGGGAGGGTTTTATTTGCTTTATTTTGTTTTTAGTGAGATAATTTTGACGTTCAGTGGGGGTGAAACACTTAAGAGCTTAAGACTGGAGTTGAAATTTTTGTTTGTGTGTGCGTGGGTTTTTTTAATGGGATTTCAGCTGCCTTAAAAATCTTGTCCTGCATCTCTTCAAGGGCAGAATCGAGACCCCATCGTTTTTTCAAGTGGTTTTATCCTCCCTTAATTGGATTGTGACTTTATTTGGGGGGGCGGGAGGGGGGGGGTCACGTTTATAAAGCTCTGTTGGCATTTTATGCTGTGGACCAACACCTGGTGACGTTCTTGAAAGTAGGCCTTCAAGTTTAACTAGTATTGTACAAGTCAGTTGGTAGAAGAAAACTCAGGCGCTTCTAGTGCTGCAGCAAACGTCTGTGCCTTTGGAGGCCTCAACTGCTTTTAAATTTGCCTCTAAGCACTTCACAAAACCGCATTCCCACAGGGTTAGGCCTTTAAAACTGTGTCTGAACAGTGCTGGTGCCATCGCCCGAGTGGGGGGGGCTTGGGAGTTTAATCAGGATGTAAACAGCTTCTATCCATTCTCCCAACAGTGGGGGAAAATAGAAGGTTACGTGAATGAAAAGGGCAATTTGAATTACAAGCAGATTAGTTTTAAAGTTCCACTGTGGTCAGAGTAAAGGGAGCTACTTCCCCTAAAAAACAAACACAGCTTGCATCTTTGGAAGGTGAGTTTGGTCTGCTAATTATCTATACTTTTTTTTTTTTTAAAGCTTGTTGTAAATAATTATTAGATGTTGAAGTCTTTTAGAAATCCTTTTCCCCAAGTTGGCAAAAACTTATTTTAAATCTATCTAGTATACTTAACAAATTCAGGAGATTGAAATAATATTAACTAAATATACTCCAGAAGTTATGATCCGTACATATCCATCGTATGTCTTATGTGATTTACAGTGCTGTGGCAGAAAGGAACAGCACATAAACACTGGCTTTTGCTGACCAACAAAGCCTCCTGTGATTGCCAATAACAATTTTTATTCCTTCTCTTTGCAGTTGTGCTTCAGGGAATATAGTAAGATTGAAGTATTTAATGAAATGCATGCAATATATTAGTGCTTCAGGAAGTTCAGATTGTTTTTGCTTCGTAGTTGACTCTCAATATTTGCAACCCAAGTGCTACTGCGTGTGCTGATACATGAGAGGGGAACTAATACCAAACTAAACTGCAGCGTGACAAATGAATATTGAAAATTCTGCTCACCACCAACCAAAAATACAAATGTATATACCGTTTAGTAATAGATTTTACCTTGCCTTTTTATCTCAGAATTTTCAATGTCTGTTTCCATTGATCTGGGGGTTGGCCTTGGTGATCCCCAGAAGTCCCTTCCAACCCCTGCGATTCTGTGATTTGTTAAAACTTCCTTCCTTCTGGCACTGTGAGGACGAAGAAGTCTTTTCAGACAAGAAGTGAGACTTCAATTGTGTTGAGGAGCTAGAGAGCCCATGCAGCACTGAAATTAGTTTATTAACCATCAGACGTGAAAACGTAAATAAGTGTTACTTAAAAAAAAGAAAGGTGCAGAATTTCAATAATGAGTTAGTAATACGCACACAGCAGAAGGGAGTAGTTGATCATGCTGTTTGCTGCTTTGTTTTGATACTATCTCTAGGGTTAAAACTGGTCTTATTTTAACATTTTAGCCTCACTTAGTGGTAGTTCAGCTTCATGACTCATTCATTAGCTGCTGAATATTGTTTCATTTAGATGACTATAACATACAATAAATGTTTCAGCAAAAAAAGAATACGAAACTTCTATCTAGGTATGTGGTTGCTAGATAAAGTTTTCTTCTTGGATACTGTTTTGGTCTTGCTTGCTCAGCTATGTTCTGTGAGTGGTGGCCTCACACTGCAGTTGTTACTCACAAAGCTGCATCACGTTGCCAGTACAGGAGCAAAGATTAAATGCTTCAGTTTGAATAACATTTGTGAGATCAGCAGCAGTGGTTTGTAGAATGTTGCTATCTGACGATACTATACCATTCCTGCAGTTTGGAAGCAGGTATGGCTAGGGTGGTGGAACCTGTGTTCTGGAATACTTACTGCATTTTTCTAATATTTATTTCCAAGGCAACCCACTGAAGGTCGATCCCGTGATGGTGGCTTACGTCTTGGAGAGATGGAACGGGATTGTCTGATAGGTTATGGAGCCAGCATGCTGTTACTGGAGAGATTGATGATTTCAAGTGATGCCTTTGAAGTGGATGTTTGTGGGCAGTGTGGCTTGCTGGGATACTCTGGCTGGTAAGTTGTCTAACGGCAATGCCTTTTGTAGGTCATGTTGTCCCTTCCTCACTCTGTGCATGTGGCATCTTTTATATGTGTTCCTACTTTCAAGATAGCCCTTAACTCTAAGATACATAAATCAACGTATTACAGGGAGAGTAAATGTGTGACAGAACTTTGCCCTTGGCCAGGAGTCCCATGACTAAGGGATGAAAATACCAACTGTGTGTTCAAGATACAAGTTATTTCACTGCTTACATGTTGAGGAATATGAGGAGTTATGGGGAGGAGGAGAGATTCATTTCTAAATATTTCCTAACAACACTGAAAGCTTGCAGCATCTTGGATATCAATTAGGAGAGGCAGGACGTTGGGCTTTATTTACTTTGGTTCTTGGAGAGTAATTTTTCTGTGATATGTAAGAAAGTAAGGCATGTTTTCAGTTTATAGACGTAGAAGTGACAGCTACCCTTTCTTGCCGTGGTCAAATCTTTCTTCAGAAGTGTGTCTGGCCAGAAAGACCAAGACCATGTTTGCTAATACCCGTAGCAGTTTAGTTCTCTATGGAGCAGAAGTACAGACAAAGCCTGCTTTCTGTATGGCCTGTCTTGGTTGGTGATATTTAGTTGGACATTGCCCTACTGCCTTCTGTGCAATAAACATTTTTAGGCTCTTGTTTTTTCTTGGGTGTGTATGCATTGTATGTAACAAGTGAGCCCTCCTTCCGACCCAGGTCTTTTAAAACTGCTGCAGCACAAGTAAGAGTTGAAGGAAGTTGCCTGGAAGGAAGGGCATGCATGAATTCAAACAACTGCTTCTCACTGAGTAATGCATTGCCTTAAAAATACCGTCATGCAGATGTAGTAGTTTTTCTTAGAAGACCTTGGCTTTTAGAACAGACCTTGAAGACTTAATTTCAGAGACTGGATTCAATGAAAGCACCTTGAAGAAATTGGGAATTTAAACATTAGAGATGGTGTTAAACTTTGTTTTTAAGGGATTGTTAATCAAAATGCTTTCTATTTTGAAGTTGAACATAACAAAGTTCAATAAGTTTTTAAAATAACTGAAAGAACCTCTCAGACAGAGCAAGACATTCTTGCAGTTGAGTTCTGTGAAAAGCTGTCTGAAGTGCAAGAGTAATCAAAAAGAGGTAGATTCTGCTATGTAATACACTGTACCTACCAGTAGCCAAAGCGAGTGGCCCTATAATGAGCATCACAGAAGAGACAGTCATTAAGAGAAACTCACGTCTTCCAAACTGGCCTTGTCAGTGATTCCAACATTAATCAGACATTGCTGTGAGAAACCTTGTAGAAACATATTGTTTGGTGGATGCCATTAAGGACAATTGTCTGCAGGAAAATATGCTCTCCTCCCAGACGAGGACTAGCAGTTGGGTATGTCTTTCTGCAGCACAGTAACAGTGCATCGGTGTTGGGGCGTGAACTGGTACTTTTCATAGGGGAAGGGGACTGTTGTGGCAGTGACAGGATTTGTCCCTGTGAAAGGTACAGGTAGAAGCTTACTGTGGCAAAACCAGCTGAATGCAAATCCTTCAGCTTTGCTGTGGTACGGAGTCATGTACTGAATTCCTTGAATGAAATTTGGTCCTTTTTTGATGATGTGAAGTTATTCTTTTCTGTAGAGTCTGGGCATTTTAAAAGCTTAAGATCAGCTTTGGCACTATTGCCTTTTCCTGTCCAGTATAGCATCAATCCTAGGATCAAACGGTCTCTTGGATACTTCAATTTCTATTATCTTTGTTTGACAGTAATGTACAGTTTGTGCACATTGTATCTTGTAATCTTTCTGGATGATCTCTGTGCACATACAAAACAGGCCCAGAAGTGTCTAGCTTCAAGGTATACTGCAGTGAGTAGTCTGGGCTCCTCAGCCCCTAGCTGCTGGAATCAAGCACTAGACTTCTGCTGACAAACAGAAACGTTGTGACTCATCAAGCTTCCAGGGCTTGCAAAGTGTCTTTTTTTTTTTGAGTACGGTTGTTTGCTATTTGCTGTCATCAAAAATTGCTTGTTTATGCTGCTTCACCCTCGATAAAAACACAGCTATCACAGCTATTGCTGTAAATTTGGACCAAGTTAATAGTTATGAACCTGTAATTGATGTCCGTTCTGATTTAAGGCATGCCAGCTGTAATGCTCCTCCTGTGGAACAGTGCAGAGGAGAAGCGTGTTCCGGGGAGCACCTCACTCAGCCTACTAACCTCTTACTCTCTGTAGTCAGACTTAGGTGAAGTCAAACCAGTTACCGGAGTAACTGAAGCCTCATTCCTCATCATAAACTAGAGAAATGTAATTCAATCTTCTATACCGTTAGTTGTCAAAACTTAGATGATTTTCGAGAGGAAAAAAAAATAGAAATACCCCAATATGGAGCATGAAGAGGTCAATTTTTCAGAACATCTCTTGGGGATGTTCTTTTAAATATATCCATAAAAGAGAAGTAGCACAGTCAGGGGAGAGTAACTGTGAAAGAACTAATGGTGAGTTTTATAACCAAGAACCTTGCTTAACGTGAACCAGCCTTATTAGACCTGGCTGCAGTGACTCCCTCAGGCTCCAGGTCCAGGTCACTGATAACAGAAACAAGTGACTGAGCATTGGCTTTATTGCAGATGTTGGTTCTTAGACTCGTTCTGTACCACAGAAGCATGTAGCGACTTTGCTGCTTGGAACTTTAGACTGTCAAAACTTTATGCCAAGAATATGTTTATGTAACATATAAGCAGAAGGAGAGCTTTGATAGACCATTAGGGAAGTGCTGGGCCACACTCTGTGGTCCCAAAGGCCTGGCTTCATCAACTCTCCAAAGCCAGGAGATGGAGAATGAGGAAATACAGAGGTAAGAAACAGAATAAAAAGGAAAAACTCTCTCCCAGTTTTTAATATCATTGTTTGAGTAAAGAGTGCAAAGACTGTGTGTTAAAGCAGTTTTACCAGACCTCCATCTCTACAGAAGATTTGGTGTTTCTACAGACAGACCTAAGGAGAGAGATGCTCCTTTTCTGAGCTGGGAATGTTTGGTCTGGGGCAATGGGATTGGTTTGGGGCAGCATAGGATAACACTATGAGTAGGGGGAAAAGAAAATCCCATCTAAATGTGACCTTTCATTCTTCCTGCCTCTTTTTTATGACTATCTATAAGACGGAAACTGAATCATGAGTCATGTTTCAGAAATACTTTGATCTGTTCACCTTCTTTCTCATTAAACAATGCTGAGTATTTGTTGGCAGTTATACAAGTGGTGAAGTAGAAGTCGGTCCTGTTAGCTGCGAAGCACTGTGATTCTTGTCCAAGAAAAGTGCAGGTTTAACATGAAGCTCTTACTGACTTCAGTTAGATTTATTCAAGAGCCTAAAGTTGTGACTTCCTTAAGTACTAACGCGTCTCAAGCACTCAGCTCCTTCTAGGACTGAAGGCAGTGTTTAAATGCAGGTGGACAAAGAAAATGGAGGATAGTGGCAACTGCTCTTTTCTGCAGAGCTTTGCTTTTGCATAAACTCTGACTTTCTTTTTGCTTGTTTCCATAGGTGCCATTACTGCAAATCATCATGTCATGTGTCTTCTCTGCGGATACCTTATGCCTGTAAACTCTTATTCCAAGAACTGCAGTCGATGAATATCATACCTAGGCTAAAACTAGCCAAGTACAACGAATGAACAAGAAAAAGAAGGGAAAAAGTACTTTGTATAAACTGAAATCCAGCGTATCTAACTGGACGATTTCTTGGTGAACAGGAGTAACTCTAAAACCTATGTGGGCAGAAGGAGGTGCAAACCAGTTGTAGGAAATCTGTGTGTATTCTACCTGTTTTAAGTTGACAGAAGATCCACTAGGAGTAGTTCTGAAAGCATTGTTCAGTCATAGTGAACAAGGCATGTGGGAATGGTGGAATGAAGCCATGATCTCTTTCGAGGACGTAGCAACCCCACACTTTGTTTTGAAAATGTCTTGTTGGAGTAGGGGGTGAGCTGCCCTCAGGGCACATCCTATTCAGAGAGCTTAAAAACACGTTTTACAGACCAGTGGAATACGAAAGGCTAATAAATGTTTTAAATAATAGTGCCTGAATCTGTGGTGCTGTGTTGTGTAAGGATGGTGAGGCCTTCTCTAAAACATTTTGCTATTCCTAAAGCACGTTGTTAAAGCATTAATTAGTCAGTCTTAGAGATACGAAAGAAACTTCCTAGAGAATTTGAAATAGTCATTTTTAGGTGATTTTTTTAATGAGATACAAGGTCTAAAGAGACAGAAGGCAGCAGATGAACCAGGAGTTCACTTAGAACCCTAAACTCTCCTGAGTTCTTTCTTAGGAGAGCACGTTTACCTTTTTAACTGAAGTCAGGAGGAAGTATGTGCACATTCAGGTGCTTGAGAGAAATACACCACACTAGATCAGCCAGAATGCAGAACATTGACTGTGGAGGTGCCCTCTGCCTCTTCATACAGCTGAACTGTGGATGCTGATCCTGACACAGCTATGCCAGTCATGTTGCTGCCGTTCTCTTAGCTGCATAGGAAGCACAAATGAGTACCAGCTTGGATAGACTTCCTTCCTAAGCTGCTAACAAAATATGCAGACTAGCAGTTTTGTGTCTCAGGTTGCAAACAAAATCTGAAAGGGGAGATACTATTCTCCATTTATTTTTTCAGTAGGACTGGTGGCAACACAGATCTCAGCACTGCACATTTGGACTGGAAAAGCTCTCGAAGCTCCTCTACCAAGATCTGAACAGCTCTGGGTTATTTGTGATGATTTACAGCAGAATGACATACACCAAAAATTGTCATTTGCAAACTACTGGAGGAAGGGGTAAACCAGCAGCCCCAACCAAATTAACAAACTTTCTTTTCCTCCATGATTGCCAAACTGAGTCTCGGGTGCACCACCAGAGGGAGTGAGCCTCACAGGCTGTAGCACGTTGGTGGGAGACGTGTTCACTTGGCACAAGGAAACTACCCTTAGGATAAAGGCTAGCCAGGCCGCTTTTAAGTGATCTCCTGGCTTAAGAGGTCTGAGCTACAGGACATTATCAAGACTAAGCAATGCATACAATTACACCTGCAGAAATTTCAGCAGACACAGCAGAGATGGAGAGCAAAGTACTGTGCTCGCATGTAACCCTGTTGAGAGTACAGATCTGTGCACAGTCCTGAAGGGGGGACCTTGCAGCTGTTCTACGTCATGCTGGTGAAAGCATTGGCAGCAGTTTTTGAGAGGATCTTGAGAGAGTAAAGGAAATCCTCTGTGGTAGTTTAGGAAGCCAGGTGCAATTTTAGCAGTGTGTCCAGCAAAACATAGAAACCAGACATGTCTAGGAGCAAGGGAGGGTCATCCACTATGAACTGCGCTGTTGATACCTTCATCAGTTGCATTTTCACGTTATTGCTGTCTTGCCTAAATCTGTGAATATATAGGAGTTTATATGCCTGCAGATTTGAGCTGAAATCCCAATTTTTGCTTCTTGCCTCTCTGGAAGCGGATGCCTATGTTCCTTCATAAGACACTCACAAGTTCTTTGCAGGAGAATAAGCAGTACAAAACCAGCAGCAGAAACTGAGCAGACAGCTGTGGTTAAAGAGGCAGTTCAATGAAGGAATCCTACTGCAGACAGGGCAAATTACAACACAGAGACTGGTGGAGTAAAATATATCCTCAGAATCCCACAGCTGTCACACTGTTTTCCTCTGGTGAGCCTCATCTTTGCAATCCTTTCAATTATCTTCCTAGCCAACCTCCCCTCCCCCCTTTTAATACAGTGAGTGTGTTCACAAAGAGGTCTCATGCCAGCTAAGGGCTGTATTGCTGTAAGTAGACTTCCTCAGATCAACCCTGCCCTGAAAGACACTTGCTGAAAGAGATACAGTATTCTGAACAACACATAACAAAACAAAATAAGGCATTAGCAGGAGGACCTGTGGCTAGAAAACTGCCAACAAGTTTTCATTCTTTTGCAACTTCTTTATCTCTCACTAGTTAGCCTCCGGGAGAGGCTTTCTACTCCAAGTGCTATTCAATTTGAAGGTCACCAGCATTAGTCTCAACGGAATGGCAGAATACAGTCCACTTCCAGAGGTGTGTGCTGCTGTGGGAAGAGATATCTGACTCCATATATCATAAGTTCCCATTCACTTTGCAGATTAAGGATTCAATACTATCAAATGGCAGGAGTATTTTTGGAATAGAATTCAGTAATTGTTATTTCATTTCAAAACACAGACCTTAAAAGCTACCCCTTCAAACAGCATCCGTGTCTAGCTGTACTGTTCTGGTGTGAGAAGCAGAATCAAGACGAGGGGGCAGAAGAAGCACAGGACTTGCAGCTGTTTGTGGAGTTGTGGGTAAAGTATTGTTCAGAGTTCAGAAAAAAAACAGCCTCACTTAGTCATTTGCATACCCTTCACAGCTTTTCCTTTCTTACTTTCTATTTTTTCCTAAGGTAAATGTTTCCAAACATACAAACAAGAAAACTATAAAGAAAAATAAAACCAGGCTGGCCAATTCTGGCATTCAGAGAGGTTGTGGTATGAAATGCCACATGGGCATCCCATTAAATGGGATTTAATAATTTTAAGATGTAGGAAATAAGTAGGTTTTGTTTGTAATGTCCATATCTTGTTAAGAGCTTTGCTTGCAAAGAAGCATGAGCATGCAGCAAAGAGGGCTTTGAATTCCATGGGCTCCCTCGTTACATGCTGCTTAAAAGAAAGGAGGAAAACCAACAAAAAAATAGACCCGCAATGATGAGAAATTACCGCTGTGACATTACTTGGGGTTTCTTGCTCATAAATAGCAAACATCTGTGGTTTATAGTAACATGGGAGTAAAAGTCTGAAGATCGCATCGTCGTTTAGTGATAACAAATGGCAAACTAATAAATAGTGCTGTACTTCTGCAGATTGGTTTGTAAACCCTGCTCAGAACACACCTGTAGAGTCCGATTGTAGCAAGAAATGTCACTGTGCAGACCAAACCAAACTAGAAGGGCTCAGAACTTACCAGCGCTTCCTCTGTGTGAGGATCTGAGGACTAGGCTGGTTCCAGCCTGTGCACTCCCAAGCCCTGGAACAACCCACCTGAGCTCACACGCCTCGTGCAGGGCCCTGCAGGAGCAGCGTAGGCTCTGGGCTCTGCCCCAGGACCAGCAGCTCTGGGCTGTGGCATGGAGCTGGCTTGGCACTGCTGCAAGCTTCCCCCCCTGCCAACCGCTCCCCACTTGGAGCTGAGGATTGTTTTAACAGCCCATTGCCGGTTCAGCGGGGCCATGGGGCACTTGATGAATTCCCTCCTCCGAAGAGGACGTGACTTGCCCAGGGCCACAGAAAGACCGTGCCAGAACTGGGATCAGGACTCTGCAGTCCCCAGGTGCCAGACACGTGCTTGCCTTAAAACTGAGCACTTCATCAAACCGTAAAATCCAGCCAGATGGTGACTCTTTGCTATTATCTGGACCAGTGCTGGGAAGCTTAATGTGTGGAAAGCACAGTGAAGATCTGCATTCCAGTTTCTATGTCTAAGGCTCAGAAGCCTAGGAAATCGACCCGCGTTTTAGACCTGAATGCTCCTAGAAACTTGAGCATGCTTGAACACAAGTTTTGGCTTGGGTCTGTCCTTCCCATGGAATGTTTCTACCCACTTTCAGTGGGGAAATTCATCCTTTGGGAAGGGGTAGAGAGGTACATGAGTAATGACTGGCTGCTTCACCAGCCTCGCTCTAGCTGGTGTCCGTGGACCTGGTCAGTATCTCCTCCTCAGAGTAGTAATGGGTGCTGGAATCAGCCAGTGAATCAGTTTTGCCTCTTGGCAGTCATTTAAGACCTCACCATACAGACCCACAGGACGTGTGCACCCTCTTTGCCATAGATGCATATGAATGTGTGTCCCCGGGAACACCAGGACTCGGTTAAACTTTCTCCAAACTCCCATCAGAGATGATACAGAAGTATTGTTATTTATTATTGCAGCTGGGATTTTTAAAAAGCAGTTTATATGGCTTAATTCCTGTCGCATAAAAGTCAACGGCAGCGATGCCTGTCGGCCACTCTGTGAGTGAATTTGGACCTTTGTTCCATCCATTTCCTTACCATGAGTTTCAGGGATCTGCTTGACCTAAGCGTATGCTTTTCAATGCCAGACAGTGCATGATAGTTACTGTTCACTCTGACTAAACAAACATCAAAACATTATGAGCAGAAAAAATAATACAAAAACTAAGGAGCAAAGTAAATTAATGCACTACACAGTAATGTTTCTTGCTAAGTGGCATTCTGGTAATGGAAATGGTTTTACCTTTAATTCGTAGTGAATTGAAAACTTAACTCTGCATTCGAGCCTCAGCCTGCCAGTCAGCGGCAGGCACTGACGGTAACGCTCTGTGCTCCAGGAGGATCAAAAGAAACTCATTATCCGTCAGTCATCTAAGAGGATATGACGGCTTCACGTCCAGTTGTTCGGCAGTCTGGAATGGATCTTTGCTGTGTCTGTTGTCTATAATGGCTTTTAGGGCTGGCTCTTCTTCCAACGCACAGTACAAATCCTCTGGTAACTAGTACCAGCCACGCACAACAAAAGCCAGCTAAATCTGGTGTAAGCTCAGAAACTGATGACTCCTTGCACTTTCCTCATACTGAAGTCAGCGAGGGACTCCTCCTGAGCAGCAGCCCTAGATGCAGGAGTTCTTCTGGACTCCTATGGACACTGATGTCGCCCAGACCTGCAAGAGCAGAAGAGTGAATTCCCTCCTTCTGTGCAGGTTGAAGCTGACCAGTGTGAACAAGTTGTTTTACATGGTCCCTTCTGGCAATGCTGGCTCTGCAGTTCTCCCTGAACCCAGAAACTGCAGCTGAGCAAAATTCCTTTCACAGGCATTAATAAAAGCAGATCAGTTAAGGCTGACCTACACTCATCTTCAACAAAAGTTGGCTTTGCACACCTCTCCAGTTCCAGCAAGCCAGCTGCAATTAACGTTACTTTTCATTCAGTCTAAAAAGAAGGCACCCCCTTGCCCAGTGCATGTCCAGTCCACCATTTGCATATCTCAGCTCTTCAGATCGTTTTCTCCCAGATACCTGCGTAAGTGCCTGCCCCAGCCACTTTCTCTCAGTGCTTGTGTCAGTGAAAGCCTTTTGAAGGGATCAGTGCATGTGTGTTTACCTGGGATGCCTTCTGATGTTCTTCAGTTCCTGCATCTGTCAGCATCACACTCCCAAGCACACACACAGAGTTGATTCCAGAAGCCTTCTGTCAGTTTACTCCATATCCTGTCCTTCACCTGTATGTACAGCTTCCTAAGGAGTGTTAATATATGTAAAATAAAGTTAACGTTTCCTGTACGGATAAGAAAGGTAATTGGGAAAGGGAAACCAGTACATAAACAAGATCCTTCTCTTTTTTCTTCCGTGGGATTTTCCTAGTAGGTAAAGAAAGAAAAAAACAGCTGTAGAGCTGGGAAAGCGAGCAGACAGACGTGTTTGTTCATCCTGGGACAGAGGTGGCAGGCTTTAGGCAAGCAAGAAAACATGAAGCAACTCACAGACTGCAGCCACTGCTAAAATAACGAAGTCTCACTCTGTACGTGCTGTGCTGAGATGCTGGGGATCCAAAAGGGTCCTCTGAGCCATTCGCTCTAGGTCCTTGATACTGCCAACACCGTTTGATACAGCTGTTCACAAGACATTCACGCTCATTACTAAAATTAACACAAGTTCTTGTTCTTGCTGATCCAAGAGAAAACTTGTCTAGAACTTCAGCCTACTGTTGCCTTGGGTATTAACAGATAGCTCTTACTACCCTTTGGCTCCTTCCCCAACTGCTCATTGAAACTGCCCTCACTCCTTGGCGCTTACTCCCAACGTATTTATGCTAGGGTCTAGAACTGATGTTTGGGGTCTAGGACCATCATGAGGAATGTCTTATGACAAGGACAGTTTGGGTGGCTGCAGCCCACTGCGATTGCAGAATGGAGGACACTCATGGAAACTTGTTTTTGAAAGAGCTCAAACTATTGGACATCCCTACCCTTGGATGACCCTTCCCTTCTCTCCAAGCACCCATTCATCTTCCTTGAACAAACGTGTTTCTCCTTTTCACAATAGTGACACAGCCCCTCTCCCTTGAAAACACCTCACTTGAGGCAGTGTAGGGTTATCCTGCTGGTTTTATGGGTTGTCCATGTTCTGCATAGACGAGAATCTGGAGGAAAAGTCCCCGATTGTAGAGTTTCTGCATTCTTGCCAAGACCTGCCCTTTACTCTGTATCAAATCCAATCCTGCAGCTGACATTACCAAAAAAAGCTAGTGATTTGTAGTCTTCCCATCTGTAAACTTCCAACTTGCTGTGCATTCGGTTAACCAGATTTTCATGGGAGGAGATGCCCCACTCTTTTAGAAGCATGATGTCCTTTGCATGAGCCGCTTTTTAGAACTGTAAGGACAACCCAACCAACACTGAGCTGTGGAAGGACGCCAGAGTGGTGTGTCACACTGAGGACTGGGTAAGCAGGAAGATGGCAACACTGACATATGAATGTGAGGACAAGAACTAATGTGGAGAGACGGAGAGCATACACCCTGTTGAAGAGCAAGACAAGCCTCCAGCCATCCAGCCTGTGCAGACTCCCGGTGGAATATCACCCTAGAAAGAGCACATCCCCGTGTTCACACACACTTTATTCTACTGATCAATGGGACATCAGCCCCACAGAAGCAGTTCCTTAACAGGCCGACCTCCCAGGAGCTGGGAGTGCCTGCAGCAGGGCCTTGGCAACTTGCAGAAGCGAGGTCGGCGCCTGAGGCAAGTGCTGCGCCTTGCGAAGTTCTTTCCTGGGCTCTGTCCGAGCCCGCTATGCGTGCAGGTGTCTCGAGGCCTCCAGGCTGCCTCTGACTGAGCGCGGGGCGAGGCCTAGCGGGGCGGGAGAGCCGCGGTTGAACGCTCGGCTTTCCCTCGGCTCCGTCCCGCGGGCACCGCCGTCCCTCAGGCGATGAAGGCGCCCCGTTCAACCACCTCGCCGCTTGTTTTGCTGCGGGTTTGTGGCGTTAAAAAGAAAAAGAAAAAAAAAAAGCAAAGAAAAAAGCCCCGCAAACCGACGGGCAGAGGGAAGGGGGGCAGTCTGGGTGTTGGGAGGGGAGAGGGGGGAGAAGAGTGGAAAATGTTGGCTCTGTCCATGGTCAAAGTAATTCAGCTATAATCCCCCTTTCTCTTCCTCTCCTGGAGCTCCATTCATATTCTAATCACAGCTTTTCCTTCCCCGGACCAGCCACTTTTATCGCAGCCCCAGCTTTGCACTTTTACTTCCACTTCCAGCACACGCAGCCGCCTGCAGAATCACCAACTTTTCCCAGCCTCTCCTCCCTGACCCCGAAGCGGGACGGCTCCCCGCTCCCTCAGGGAGAAGCTCCCGCTGCCCGTGTGCCCGGCGGGAAGGCGAAGCCCCGGCCCGGAGCTACCCCGGCACCGCCCGGCGGGACACCGGCAGCTTCTCCCCCCGGCTCCTTCGCTACCCACACACGTCGCCCTTTTTTCTTAACCCCCCCACCCCCGCCCCACGAGGGGCGTCGGGGAAGCCACGAGGAAGCCGAGGAGGAGGGGAGCGGGCGCTGCCCGCCCGGCCGCGCCCCGAGGAGCGCAGCCCCGCGCCCGTTGGAAGATCGGAGGCGATTTTGATCCGGGGCCGTAATGAGCCAAAGGCGCCGGGTGGGGGCCGGGGGGGGGAAGGGAGGAGTGGAAAGGCCGCTGGAACTTTAAATAAGAAAAACGTTTCTAATGCTCTAATAGAAGAGGGAAGTCGAAGTGTTGGGATTGCGTAGATCTAAGGCCCCCCTTTTTGGAGGAAAGCTTTTCTTATTCAAAACAGCATCACAATGGGCTTCACATTGAGCCTCGCCACATCCCCATCTGAGTAGCAGCCATTCATCAGGCTGGCTGGCCTATCAATGACATTTCTCCCATCAGGGCTTCTATAAAATGATGCTTTTTCCCATGAAACATCCGCAAACATTTTGACGGGTCTGGCTTTGCCCTGCTGGATTACGGAGTGTCCCCCTCTCCCGCGCTCCCCCTCTCCACGAGCCGCCGCTGCCCTCCCTCCCGCCCCGCTCCCTCTCCCCTCGCTCCGCGCACCCCCGAGCTGGGGCTCTGCACACCCCGGCACCTTGGGGCTCCCGTCCCGTCCATGGGAAGAGCATGCATTGTGGGTTGCTGGAGGAACCCGATATGGACTCCACAGGTAAGTGCCCCCTCCCTCCCTCCCCTCGCCCCCCGGGCAGCGCTTCCCGACGTGACGCTGCAGCCCCGGGGCTGCGCTGCCCGACGCGACGCAGCTCTGCGCTTTTCCCTTTCTTCTATTTTTTTTTTCTCTTTTTTTTCTCTTTTCCCTTCCTGCTCCCCGGGTTGCCGGCCGGCGAACTCGTTCCCTCTCTGCTTCTAGTCGTAGGCTTTAGGTTTGTCGGGAGCCTTTCGGCGAGGTTTATCGGGGAAGTTGGTTGCGAGGTGCTCGGCTCGTCCAACGGGCAGCGCCTCGAAGGGGAGAACTCTGCGCACTCCCCGTCCCCAAACTCCCGGCCCGGCGGCTCAGCCCGTTCGCTCACGCCTCCCAAGGAGGGGAGAAGCCGGAACAGGAGCGGGACGAAGGGATGCTCTCCCCGAGGGCCGCAACCCGCGCCCCGACGGCCGCCGTTGCCGCCAGGCGCGGCCCGACTCAGCGCGGCGGTGCGGCGGGGCCGGGCCGGGGGCTGCCCGCGGGCAGGGCCCAGGGCCACGCGTTTCCCCCGCGGCCGTCAGCCGGGCCCTGCCACCTCCGCGGCCCCCGCTCCCCGCCGGCTACCAGCGGCTGAAACCCTCCACAGCCCGAGCACCGACACTCAGAGCCACCGAAACAACCTTCGCGGCTTGAATTTATCTGACCGGCGCATGAGCCCTTCTCCTTCCTTCTTTCCCTCTCTCCCCGGGCAGAGCCTCCGGGACTCGCGACCCCGCAGCGGATCGGGTCCCCCGCGCCTCCCCGACGGCTCTGCGGGACGGCCTCGGCTCCCCGCGGCTCCCCGAGGGAGGCTCTTTCAGCCCTCACTCCGGGACGATATCCCGGTAGCGTTGAGGGGAGAAAGCGCTCCGCAGGGAGCTGCGCTCGGGTCCCTCCCGTGAGCAAAGTTACGGGCGTCGGATGGAGCTGTCCCGCTTTGCTCCGCCGCTGCCGGGACGGCGCTGAGCGCACCGCGGGCGGATTCTCGTTGTCGGCAGGAACGGGCCTTGAGGGGAAACAACCGCCGCCCGAACCGACAACCAAACCGAGAAGCCAAACCGGGCAATGGGTTCCCCAGCCCCGCGCTCGGCATCGCCCGTCCTCGGGCGGAGGCTCCGTGCTGTCCATTCCTTAAGTTCA
>PPHD01006666.1:0-24189 GCA_002909625.1 Bambusicola thoracicus
CAAGTACACATAGGTAGCAGAGGGCAGAAACCTCCTCTCGTGAGGCAACAGCCAGGACATAAAGTTCTATCACAAGATCTGCTGTTACTGGGAATCTCCTTGTTTTACGGCTTTCCCAAAACTCAGAGAAATCAATTAGCTTCTTATTAGACCCTCTAAGAGCACAGTTATGTTCATTTAGTTTCATTAATACACATGTAGAGTCCAGATTTGTCCATAATAAACTCATCTATGAAATTGTTCCTTTCAGATCTACTAAACAGCCAAATATTTGAAGAAAACATTGAACGTATCCGCTTAAATGCCAGCCTGTGCTCCAGGACAGGGCTAAGGGGGAATAGTTTTAAACTAAAAGGGTGGGACTTAGACTGAAGGTTACAAAGAAATTTCTTACTCAGAGGACAGTGAGATACAGGAACAGGCAGCCCAGGGAAGCCGTGGATGTGCTGAAGCCCAGGGTGTATGGGCCCTCAGCATCCCAAGCTAATGGGGTGCAGCCAGTCCACAGCAGGAGTTGGAACTGCGTGGGCTTTATGGCCCTTTCTAATACAAGCCATTCTATGATCCAATGATAACATTATGCAAGAACACACTGGAGTCAAAGTTATGGCTAGGATCCCAGAACTATCCAAGAACTAAATAGTTCTTTGGATAAAAAGACCTACTTTATAAATGGCCCATCCTTATTGTTCCCATTGCCTAAATCCCACTTAAAAAAGCCAATGAAGAACTCAATCCTTTCCCAGGATTTAATTCCTTCAGAATCACTGTAAAGCTGCTGGTGAATAATTTGCAACTGAGATTAGGAAGGGCAACCAGCTCCAGATGCAATGTGATAAACGCATGATTTACAAGAATATATGTATATGAAATATACAAAGATTGACAGTTTTTCTGATTCATTTTGTGTACAAACGCCAAATTACCATCGGGCAAAAGTAAATTTATATCTACTAACATAATCAAGAGACCATATAACAACATCCTTATGAAACACATAGTACATTTCTTTCACTGCAAAATACCTCAAGAGTTTTAAGTAGCGCTACATACATATACTCTTTTGTCCATAGGACTTGCAGACATCTGGCTTGATAGAACCAAACTACAGCAGAATTGTTTCCTGTGCTCAGAAGCACACAATGAAAGTAATTCATGAGAAAAGTCATATTGCCTCAAAATTTACATCAACACAGACACTTGCCAGTTCACATTAATTTGTGACAATTCTGACTGAAGTTAACTAAGTAAATAATAGATTTTATTGCATCCACAAATGGTTCATCTGTATCCATCCAAGGAAAGACAGAATCCATAACATTGTACTTCATTAGCAGTACAAGGTTGACTAACAGCATTTAATTATTTTCTCATTAATTGCAAGCCAAGAATAAAACTCTTGCAAATGAGACAATGTAGTTTCTCTATTTCTGATTCATGGTTCTGGTAAAATTAGATTTACACAACACCCAAGTACCTAACCCTTAATTCAGAATTTCCAAAGAACCAGAAAAGAGTGAAATAAGGAAAGCTTTTCTTCTTAAAAAAACAAAGCAAAGGTTAGGTATTGTGTGATCTCAGAGCAAAGCAATTTGACAAATACACTGCCTGAGATCTCGTGGCTTATTTTACAGTCCGTATGGCAGAAATGTGTTTCAAGTATATTGTCAATATCAGATATTTTTTCAAAAAGCACTAAAACTGGTATACACTTCAAGGAGACCTGATGAGAGCCTGATACAAACATAGGCAGTCAAGATACATTTGACATGAAATCTAGAATTCAGGGCATAAACAGAACTAGCTAGATCTCTACATGAAGACTGAACAGGCTATCCCAGCTTCTTGTTCAGCAAATGCAAATTGGTGATATTTTGTATTTTTCAGAAAAAAATACAAAAATGTAGTAATTTAGGGGAATAAAAAAAGGCACTTTAAAGGCTTATGAAAGAGAACTTGGCCAAGTTCTCTCATCTCAGACACAAAACTATAAATCTTAAAAAGCAGATGTTTGAGCACTGACAAAGTGATGACAAAGCAACAAACAGGAAGATCAGCATGATATGCCACTGAACAATTTGTCAGAATGTGGAAAACAGTGGATTTTTAAATTCAAAACTGTAAAACCTTAACAGAAAACCTACATACCCTTAAGTTGTAGGCATTTATGAACATGCTTCATGATAAAAAATGCTAAAAACAAAGCATTCCTTGTTAAAAGGATTCATATGGAATGTGGAGCACTGAATGAGTAATACAGTCCCAAAGAACTTCAATCAGAAAAAAATAATGACGTTAAATGGGTAGTTTTAGAATGAAGCTATTACAATTAAAAACTATTCCATCATTGAAATAGAAATTGTAGTTATTCAATTTTATATTGTAGATTTCTTTCTAATTCCACTTTAATTTTTGTTACATTTTATTTTCATACTCACTTCTCTCAGTCACATCAGTGTTACTTAACACATAGCTAACAACAAAATGAAAAACCTAACAAAAAGTTATTGGGAAGAAGTAGACAAATTCAGAAACAAAAGCCCTGAAAGTAGACCTTTTGGGGGGGGGTCTAACATGGAGATGAAAATATTTATTTTCATATCACTTTTCAGGACAGCCCAGAATCATTCCCCATATCTTCCTGCAGACATGGAGAAATATTTTATTATGACATTTCCAGATCAGCCCTATTTAAGTTGTCTCTTCCAGACTCAGATTTAATTTCTCACAGTTCAAAACAATGAGATAATCTGTTCTCCAGCAGTCATTTTATATGGTGTATGGTCATTGTTTTACTTAATACATTTGAATAAATCTCAGGCCAGTGCAGGGAATACTACCACAATACAAATAAGATTAACACTATTTGTTTTAGGTTTACCTTGAAGATGTCCTAAATAGAAAGAGCCATCACTTTATTTCATGGAAATTTACTTTAAACTTAATCAAATAACAGTAGATCAAATCAAAACAGAGTGTTGATGTGTACCTTTTGCACCAGGAACTTTCCAAGTTTGCCACAAAAACAGCTTTCAGATGACACTGTTCAAGCAGCACACAATCCTGAGAAAGATTTTTCCAGTTGAGGTTTCTGTTTGCTTGTTTTTTAATACATTTTTGTATATTACCCAGTTGTTTTTTTTTTTTTTAATGCATTTGGGACAAGGAAGGGAAGGCAAGGCAAGGGGATGCATTATTAGTCTCTCTGAATAAAATTATACAGTTGGGCAGCTGTTACTGTTAAATATTGTCTGCATTCAAATCTCAATACCAACTGGATTATGTAGAAGTTCAGAAAGCAAAACTGTCAAGCTTGATGTTACAGAAAAAATCCAGAACTTCAGAATTTTCAAACAAATATCAATGAGGTCAAATTAAAGTTGTCGTTCCTCTCTCACATGTAGTAATTTTAGGTACATTCTAAATGTAATTCATTTCTGACCGAAGTGATTTAGAAAATTGGTTTTATCAGAGCATATTTACAGGCAAACAGAACAGTCTTATATCTACCTTTTCCTCCTTCATTTATAGTGAACTTAAAATATGTTTAGAGGTACTGCTATAATGCAACTTTTCACACTCCCCTTCCTTCCAATCACTGTAGACTTTCTGAACAAGAAATGCAAACAACAGTATCTGCTTCATAAATGACACTCAAGCAGAAATAAACTAAATCACAAAACAATTAACAATATGTTAATGAACCAAGCCAGAAGTTTAATGGAGATGGAAAAAGCATTTCTAGCAGTTATAAGCGAGCACATTATTTTAAATGAAGGTTTCCCACAGCTAAATACATCGCGTAAACAATAAATTTCAGTTTGTGATTGCAAAAATGGATTTTTATTTGCAGCAATATGCACATTTAGAAGCAGGCAGAGGCTACATGCATAACAAGTCCTACTAAAGATAAGATGGCAATTTTACCTTGAAGAAAATAAATAAAAAAGCAAGCATGTGCCTACCACGCAAGTTTTTTTGGCAAGTGATCACCGCACTCACAATTTGTATTATTCGATAAGGAAGTAAAAGGCGAAATCCTATGCCTGCATAGCAGAATACGTAGCTGTCTTGGACTGAAGTTAAAGACAGGTAACATCATTAGTACACCTCCAATTTATAGTAAGCAACATATCCTTAGGACTCAGTACCTTTTATGAGATCAAAACAGAATAAGACTCAGGTAGTTCATAACCTGTTAAACAGCCCCATTAGCATGAATTGCCTTTTTTATGTAAGCATCTTATTTTTCTCTGATTTGCTGGACTTAAGTCTGCAATTACTCACAAGAAGAATTATTTCCCGGAAGAAACTTGTGTCATAAGTAACCGTAACTATTTTATGAACATACTTTAATTCTCCCAGAACTCTTTCAACAGGATTTAATAGAAAGAAATATCTATCTCAAAAAATATCATTAGAGAACAAATGTTTCAGCATCAAAAAATTACAACTTTGAATTTTTGTTTGTTTTCTATCCATTATCATTTCACTTAATTCCTTCATTCTCCGTATTTTAGCAGACATCTGCAATAGTACATGCAAAGCGTGAGGTAACCCTGGGTGACATCTGGCCATGCACTTTTATGTATGAAATTCAAAGGAGAAATGAAATTCACTTTTGCTTAAGCAGAAACTCCACACACATGCAACTTGCTGACTCTTTCTATAACTCACATAGGTAAAGGACTTCAGTTACACACAGACTTCTTCCTGGCCACCAAATGCATTCTGCATTTTCTTATCATTGTCTGACAGAGACAAGCTCATCTGGGTTCATCAGGTTTCCTCATTCCCAAAATGTCTTTGTTGTCTAAATGGCTACATTTTCTTGTTAGAGACAAAGCATTTTCAGCCATTAATATAATTTATCTTGTTCATTAATGGATGCAATCCCATCTAGAATGCTTTCTTTACAAATGCCTTTCTTAATCTAACCAACTCATTTGGCTGGCATCGATCTATCCTGTTTTTCTATTGTCCATATGCTCACTGAAGACAATGTATAATTGACGGTGTAGTCTTATTTGCATGTCTTCCCATCTGTCCTTGTCAAGTAAACTTTTTTATTATTTACTACTGGAAAATTAACCTTCTGTGCTCTTGAAAAGCAATTCAGTCACCTACATAAGGTAATTTCTTGTTCTATAGAATTTGTCAAACAGATGCCTGTTTGCAAAGGCAGGTCCAATGGTCAGTGCATAATAAGGGAGGAGAACAATCACATGGGATCTACTGCCTACCAGCAGGAATAGCACAGGATTATATCACCATTTGAAAATTTTAGATGTAGAAGCTTTCTAAATGGTAAATGGCAGATAACATAGCTTGCTGCTCAGATGAGCAAGACGAAAAGTTAGAAATTAAAATACTTCAAGTTAACGCAATTACATGCGCTATAATCTCATGGTTTGTGTTTCTCATAACTAGTGTATGTTTTAGTTATGTTATATTTTTTAATCTAGACTCTCCACAAGATACTCCACTGTAATTTTGTAACTCAGACTAGAAAAAAAATTGTATCACAGAAACTGTAGCCTTATACTGTCAAAGTCATCCTGCAATGATGCATCTCCTGTCTATACACATACATTTAATCTCCCTGTGACTACTAACATTTAACACACAAAAATTCAGGTATAAAAATGAAATGAAATTTCCTTTCAGATTGTTTTACAGTTATGCAGCAAGTAGAATTTGCTCATTTGGGATTGTGTACATCAGTTGCAGCCATAACCCCAACTCCTTTACCTTTGTATGCATTCAAGACTACAGTCACACATACGGCCCTACTACAGAGACTTATGAAGTTGCACAGTTAACTCCACTCCTCACACAATCTTCTCTGCTCCCATAAAGTCTTAACAACACTGCCACGTGTCCAAAGTTCATGTACATTCATTTGTGACAGAGAAAAGGAAAAGAGAACAAGTCTAATTTGGGGTCATATTTGAGACTTGCTTAACCATATCCAAGCAATAAGAACCAGAGTTCAGGAAAAGAGCTGGCTGTTCAGTCCAAGGCTCTTCATATCACTGCAGGACACAAAACCAGTTTTAAACTGCATTGTGCACACTCATGAGCACTCCGAGGTCACTCAAGTGTTGAAGCTGGTGTTTCACTGTTCTTGTACACTTCTATTTGGGCCCATGATGAGAACAAAAAAACCCCAAGGAGCTGGAGAAGGAGACAGGAACACAAATTCATTTACCTACTGAAAAGTGACGTGACTCAGACCTGCAATCCTGATTAGTGCAGATGCTACCTTGTGCAATCATTTAAAAAACATTGTCGTAACAATCTAGTGCAAGGCAGAATGAAAGCAAGGAGCATAGAACAAAGCATAACTCCATTGCTTCATAACACAGGAGAAGGAAACCTGTACACAGCAGCACCCGGCTTACAAGTGTAGTTTTCACCAGGCATTTCCAGTTTTCTAGAAGTTAAAATTGGTACCTAGCTAAGAGTTTATTGGCTTTCGATCTTAATAATGAGCGGTGTATAAAATAAAAGCGAGATGAAGTAGAAATGAACGTAGAAAACTTAGACAGGTATACCCACCACTTTTATAAAAACCTGGTTTCCATAGGCCTCTAAGGGAGTCCTGGGTGAGCAACAACTAACAAAGACTTTGCAATCTACTGTTATGTGCTTGTATATAACACAATTCATAAATATGATGTATAAATCTAAAATATCCTGAGAGACTACAAACATCCAGAAGAAAATAAATTATACCTTATATTACTTTATTTTGGAATACTGACCTAACATTTCAAAATTCAATTAATATACATCTTTTCTATTGTTTGTAGATTCAATAAGCCACCTTCTTTGAAATACTGGCTATTGCAAATAAAAGCATTTTAGAAGTACTTACATGCACCTGAGCACAGTATGAAATAAAAGCATCCTATCAGCAGTGCTACCCAGGCAGCAGATCGATCTCGGGCAGCATCCTGCAGTGCTCTGCTGAGACTATGCAAAAGAGTTCAAATTCAAGCCCCATTTACATAATCAAGATCATTCCCATCTCAAGTGTATTGGTGTGTGATTTCATAATCTGCCTTCAGGTCGATCTGTGTTGTTCCCCTGTGCCCAGCTTGGTAATATTTCCGGCAGTTGCCTTCTGGTGGGAAGGTCCCTGGGAGCTCTCTGGGTCTCTGCACAGGGTGCTCCCATGTGCTCTCACAATGGGAGCAGTAAATAACAATTGATAATCTAACTCTGCAACAGCTGCACCCCAGAGCAATTAACAGCTTGTAAACTTGAAGCACAGCTTTAAAGCTAGTGCATTATGCTAAACCTTGTATGAAACAGTTTGGTGCAGGCTGTTAGTAAGCTTCACATTGCCAGAATGTGCTAAAGCTAAAAATCATGAAGTGATAAATTCCACAGGGTATGGTTCTAACCAAGAGTTTACATAAGCACGTCCTATCCATGAATATCACAAGACATAGAAGTTTTTAATGAAAAAGGAAATTTAAGTGCCTGAAATGAAATAGAGGTTTTATTATCTGTGTGTAACTGTTGAAGCATTCCCCTTCACTATCTGGGGGAACTAAGGAGGATCATGAACGTTTTCTGTTGATGATTCCACCACCACAGACAAGTTAACTGCTGAAGTCTCAGAGCAACTTTTATTTTAGTCCCACTTAACTACAACATCTTGTCATTGTCAAATATGAATTATCCAAGAAGGATCAACCTTCTTGGATACCCAGAAATGGAGAACGTAACAAAAATCCAACTTCAAAATTTCCATCACATACATTTAGCATATGATAAAGGTGATCAAACTTCACTGAAGTCTGAGAGTAAGAGAAAGAAAATTATGCCCTGCATGCAGTATAAATATTAGAGTGAAGGAAAGATGTGCTTTTTATGTAGTTTTGTGGCCATATTGTTATGCACAATAACAATTTGATTAAAAAAAAATAAAGAGGCACGCATATGGGAGGACTTAAAATGTTACACTGAGAGAAGTTTGGTGTTTTTTTTGTTTGACTTTTTTAATTCTACTTTTACCTTTGTTGCCCAGATCGTGCTTCAGAGTGGGAAAGCTGCTTATGTTCCTGTTGCTCAGTACTGATAGAAGAACAATTTAACTTTCTCTCAACACTTCCAAGTACAGAGGCTAGCAACAAAGACATTGCCTTAAGTCTTCCACATCCTTGAATAGAAAAAACAATGAATAGAATACCAACCTGCAAAGCCTTTTCTTTCTGAATAACATTGACTTAAAGGCAAATTAAACAAGGTCATCAAATAGGCTCATGCAAGTGTCAATCTGGTTTAATGCAAACTACTTCAGATGTGCAGAAGCTGTGGCTGTTGTTCAGTTCTTAAAAGAAAAAAGGAAGAAGGAAGGGAAACAGAATCAGGGCAAGTGCCCAACATCTGCCTGGCAGTGGAAAACATCTGTCTTACCTGAAAACATCCATGAGGGCATGTGGAATAACCAGGAATCTAGGCATGAGTCTCATCACTAAAATGCCTCTTTGACTGTTAGGGATGCCCATGCTATCCAGCAAACCATGTCATTCAGCTTCCCAACAATATGGAACCAACAACTAAACTCACTAAAGGAACTCATTGCCAATAGATATCTGGAAGTAAATCAGAATGCTTTTTTTTCCCCTCCCTGTCCTACCAATTAGGGATTTTGTTCACACAAGGATTTTCAGGGGTTATACTGATTCAAAGAATCTTCCAAAAACATCAGAGGTCTTTCCAAAATTTAAGCTCTTTGAAATTTTCTGATTCCTGGTCAGGAAGTGCAGGGCTTGGCAGGGGAAGTTTCTGACAGGTACAGATAATCCTTCTTGTTCCAGCAACATTCACTAATACTATACTACTCCTTTTGACCCAGGTTAACAAAAAATATCCCTAAAGTTAAGCAATTCAGAGCACTGTATATTCATTTCTCTAATCTCAGGCTATATTTTATTTTAGGGACTAGAAACTGTCGTGTGTGCCATATTCTATTTACATGTATATTTATTTATTTTTGTCAGCATTATTTTCTCAAAAGTCCTTCATTTGCTCACATTCTCAATTTAGGTTTGACTTTGGTTCTCAAATAATCGTTGGCCTCCTTTCACAGTCTATTATGTTAAACCAATGCTGCAAGAACAGACTTAATTCAGTCTCAGAGCAGTTCAAAGACATTAAATATTTAGTAGGTTTTTGTTTAGCTCTGAGTTACTCTTAGTATTTTTTTCTTAAAAAAAAAAAATCACCATTTGACAGATGCAATTGCAAAGATTTCTTGGCATATGCAAATACTGGTTTATTTTACGCTCAGCTTCTATCCTCTTTTGGCAGCAGTGACATGACAAAAAACAGAAAAGAAGCACCTGAGCTCTGGTATCATAAACACAGATGTTAGATCCAGTGAACTATGTGGATCAGGTCAAGTGTACCCTGTCTTTGCTGCCCCTGGAGAGAAAGCATAGTCTATCTGCAGCTGTAAGGGCAGAGGTTTCAAAATGTAGCAGTATGACCTACATTTAAGTTGCACAGAGCCTTTACATTTTTGCTGAAACAGTAACCAGCAATTAACATTTCAAATGCAAAATAAAATACAAAGGGGTGGCGCTGTTTAACCTACCCTGTCAAAAGCAATCATCGTTTCCCATTCTCTACGTCACCAAAAGGCTTGCATAAAACATTTATCCTGCTACCATCCTCAGATTTCCGCCACCTTGCTACATCTCATATCACACTGACAAACTAGAACTACTGACAACATAGGCATAAACAAACATCTCAAAAAAAACAAACAAACAAACAAACAATGAGCAGAAAGGGCTCAACTCTGGTCTTGGTGCAGAGAAAGGAAACGTACAGATCTGAAATAGAAAAAATGCTTCTGTGTGAACAGAAAACAAATCTTGAATTTTGCAGGTAACTACATCCACACCCCACATTACTCATGAGGAACTGAAAAAAAATAAAAAAATCAGACACTGGAGAGACAAAACCCTCTGTGTTAAGGTACTGTCTGATGGTGTAAATCTAACAGAAGATTAACTGCTTTTCGGGCCAGCTGCTGAATTTGGCTTCTTGTAGAACCAGAAAAGGGATTAGAGGCAATACAGAGGTAGTTAGGAGGCAGTAAATTCTCATCTTCACCTTGCATTGAAGTGCTTAATTTACTTGGGAATAACTATGTTTATGTTGCTATCAGTAAGATTTGCATGAAAGCGTAAAGAGCTAACATGATTTCCACATGAGGTCCAACATCTCCTTTTCACACATCTCTTTCCCTCCCTATCCCATCCACTGAGTGTTCACTCTGACTCAGGCATTTCTTCTCCAGAACTCTGGTCATCCAGGAAATGCAGAAACACTTCTCGAGCAAACTGGTTGCTTCCACTATAACAGACCAGACCACCTATAGCCAGTCTCCATGACAGCCCCAGACAGGGGGGAGCACAAACTGAAAACTACTCATGCAACATTGAAGTGAACACAACTGTAAAGTCAAAGACAGTGAAAATCCTTAAATCCCTCGGAAAGGGTCCAGAGTTAATATAAGAAGCCAAAGGCAAGGACAAATTGAAAGCATTTCTAGCACCAGTGCTAGAAACATAATACTGAAGATCAATATTCATTGTCTTCAAGTCTTTATGTAATAAGTTTTACAGTAACACCAGAGCTGAATACTATGTGAAATGTGTCGAAGTGGGGCTGTTCATCAATCAGATGTTCACATTTACAGAGCATTCTGGAAAGATCTCATGAAAGCTGGAAAAACAACATACATTAGAAAACAAAATCAAATATTGATAACCAAGATATTTAACATACAATTGGCAGCTAAACAAAGACAGAAATCAAATGGGTTAAAGTAGACCTAGTTCAAGCACCTTTGGGATCTGTGCTACTTCGTTACATGATTTCTGTGACACAGTGAGCACTACATCTAAAGAAAATAGGACGCTGGGTCAGACCCTGCTTGTACTGAGAAACACTGTCTGCATCCCCCAAAGTAAAATACTGAGGTGAAATACCCTCCACTTTGCAAGACCTTTATCTGCTTCAGGTTTTCCCAACGCAAACAGTACCCGCAAGCAGCAGTCTCAATGCAGTGTGGGCACACAAGTATTTGCTGAAACCTCTCCAACTGGTCACAAGCACAGCCATGAACCCAATCCACTTGCTCAGAGTATCTCTTCAGAAGTGGATAAGGGGAATTTTAGCACAAGTCCTATCTACTGCGAGGAAACATCTTTCACACCACATATTGGCCAATACACATATTGGCCACTCCACTTGGAAGACCGTCTCAAGTGCTTGCAGACTCCCAGTACTTTAAGCACTTCTGTGAAGGAGGAATAACTTCCTGAACAGAGAGAGATTTCATGAAATTGTACACGAAAACTGTATTAAAACTGATAGTCTAACACTTCAATAACATCTTGTTAAAAGTTACAGATAAATGTCAATGCGTAAAGTTTCTGGCTGTTGAACAGAATATTTATCAGAACTTCGATTCTTAATTTTCGTATTTGCCAGAAGTGTCAGAATTTTGCAAACTTAAATAGGAGCAAAATTCAACATTGCTCATCCCCTTGAAAAGGTTAGCACTGAATTCACACAATATTAAAAAAAAATTGAATCAAATCCAAGGAATTATAGTAGTTGTGAAGCCAGAGATTAAAAGTCTCAAAAAAACTTGAAGTAACCTTGTCAGCAGCAAGAACACGCATAATGAGACACCAGGCAATGAAAGCATCTGTCCCCTCAGTGTCAGAACTCATCATAAATATGTATATACTGTTGCAACATGAGTCCCAATTTGAGGGTCATCTAAAGAAGATAAAGAGCAGTTTATTTGAAATCCAAATTTCAAATGTTTCTAGTAAAATGTTGTATTATTTTATAATCATCAGTACAGCTGTATATTTTATATTTAAAAACATATTCATGTACTTTTATCTGTAAATATATATGCATTTAAATACACACACATAAAATGATTTAAATAGCAAGCATCCCTTGACTTGCAGAAGGAAAGATGGACGTTTCACATTTTTTGTCTTCCAAAACCAAAACAGCTTTCTCAAGGTTACCGCAGACATCATATCCCCTCTCTGTAATAAACCCCCCTAAGAGTTAGGATCAAGATTTTTCTTGACTACCCATTTAGACATTAAGATCTGCAGTGTTAACTTTGTTGATGTCTGATAAAATAAACACATTTGTCCCACCTCAGAAACACATCTGAGCAGGACATTGGAGTCCTCCAAAATGCCTGCACAAACCATACTGAAAATGAGCTTGTGTTCCACCTGTCATTACGCAAGACAATTTGGAAAGGAACAAGTTAAGCAGTTTTGAAAGCATGCCCCCGCCCTGTTGTCTATAAGGAGATACTTGTATTAGAAAGCTGCTAGCAAGTCTCCACCACAGAACTTGCTCTTCTGGTTTTCCACCCAGTCAGCACAGTGTCAAGTGCCACAGGTGCCAGGAGCATGCTTAGTTAAAGCAAATTTGCAATTACAAAGAGTCTGAGATGAGAAAGGGTGGTTTGTGTAGCACCTGCAGGGCCTTAAGTGCTCTGAAAGAAGCCATTGAGCTTGCTGAGAACTAGAGCCAGTGAGAGCTTCTGAAAATATAATCCCAATTTCAGGCTATGAGCAGCATCACTTCCACAAGTGGAGGCACTGGACATATCTAAAGGTCAAAAGCTGAAGACAAATAATTAGGACAAGCAAAGAAGAAAATGCAATGACTCATAACTGTTACGTAATTTCTCACAGCACAATTTCTTCATTCTTTCAGCTACTTTCCCCATCAGCTCCGAACTCTCTCCATTTGCAGTACTGATCACCTTAAAGAACAGACTGACTTACTTCAGTTTAAGTGTTGGAGAGGTGGGGAGGATAAGGCACAGGAGATAATAAAGTTTTGTAGTTTTGTCCTATACCTGGGGGGTGCAGCTTTCTAGACCACTAGAACAAGGCTGAACATCAACACCAGAGTCCTGAGTGTTAAGAGTTACAAAGCTACACCTGGCCAGCAGACACCAGACTCAAATTTAACAGTCTTCATTGACAGAAGTGATTTGATGTAACACCTGAGTAACCAGATACATGCAAGAGTACAAGAAATACTGTATCACAAAACTGGTCATCTACCATATGAAAATACAAGATTTAAAGGTTTCATCATGCAAGTTTTAAATGCAGCATATGCAGGAAAAAAAAACAGAAAACATTAAAATGGGGACCATAAAGGCAATATGAGAAGAGATGTCTATCTGCTTGTGTGTGATGTTCATACCTTTTTAAGCCTAGTGTTTAGGCTGCTCAAATAGTTCTAAAGGCAGTTTACGCTTCTAAAATTTAAATTTACATGTTTTTCTCGAGATGCAAAAAATTAATATAGTAATATTGTTCATACACATTCAGGCAGCAATAGGAAGGCCAAAGCTTGGCTGGAATTGAGACTTAAAAATTTAAGAAAAAGTTCTTTAAGTCCATTAGTGTTAAAAAGGTGACCCTTCCTTGGCTAGTAATCAGACTGAGGCTCCTTCCAGCACAAATTATCCTATGAACTTTACAGTAATTTCAGTACTGATTGTATTAACTTAGTTATCTCAGTATTTAGTACGTTAGTAACTTCGTTAATTGAATTATACAGAAAAAGACACGGTAATGAAGTGAAAAAAGCTGTACAGGATTCAGAAATCCTTTTTATGGAAACATAAACTATAAGCCCAAAAGTTGGTTACATAAATATTTTCCAGCATTTGTCTAAACTTCACCATAGCTACAAACACTGAAGTAATTTATATTCCATGAATACCCTAGTGATTGAATTCATCCAATATTCATCTGCCACTTTTGCATACACTCACAGAGCAGTGATTACAAACACCGAGGTCTGTTAGAATCCCATAAATTGGTGCAAATTTACATCATGTTTCAGAAGGTTTAATATGTCTGCTCACTGTCCCACAAGGTACATTAGAATATATTTCAATACGCAGGGTAAAACTTTTAGCCTATTGTATTACGTGGTAACAATCCTATTAACATTAATGCATCTGTATTTTATTCCAAGTCAATGGCCGGTCAGATACAAACGATAAAGATTTTCCCTCAAAGAAGCTAACTTCAACTGAGATATAGTTCAGGGGAGAAAAAATGAACTGAAGTATATAATAAACTAAGAAAAACTTTTAACCCTTGCTGTCCCCTTTCCTTTCATCTGTAGTATTTTTCTCCTTGTCATTAATATTGTGCTCTTTCCCCTACTCGTATCAGTCTTAATAGAAAGGGAATTATGTAGCAGTAATTACTTTTTGCTTTCTTCCACTTAATCTGTTTCGTGTTCTGTACTGTTACCTTACTGCTGCATTAAGCCTTCATGACTTCCTGCTAAAAAATATGCTTTGCAGGCAAATTTAAAACACTTTCAAAGTACTTTCAAAAACACAAACATCCCCACTAGCTGCAGACTTAGGAAAGTCAACATTCATAGGTAGAGACAATAGCATGTATGTATACCAAAATTTTCATTTCTGACAGCAGTCTCTGATAATAAAATTCCTGATTATTATTTCCTGGTGTCTGAAAGCCATGCTAGAACATGGATTACTGTGTCATACAATAGCTTCATTTTGTTCTCATCCACTTCCACAATGGAGCCGTTCTTATGTTCAAAGAATTCCTGCATTTAAATTGAGCTTCATTTAAAATTCATTCTTGGCTTTTTTTTCCCTAAAATCTGGGGAGCTAACTATGGATCTCTGGAATAACAAGCTTGTGATTAGCTGTGCACAAAGCAGACAGAGGAAGTTCCATACCAAGCATGGTAAACAAGTTCTGTATGTAAATTCAAAAACTTTTCAATTACTAACATAAGGCACAAAACTTATTTTCTTAAGATTGTTTTTTTTTTATTATTTTATTTTTTTTAACCAGAAGGCAGTATTCCCTCAGAAGTCTTAATTCTGATCCCACTGCAGTCAGTATCTGGTTTTCCACTGATGACTGTACACTATACCAAAGAGTCCAGACTTAAGGATTCACAGGAGGCAGAACTGTTAGCTCACTATCCATGTCTGACCTTAGACACAGAAGGCTTTTCATTTGATTTGCAGGTTACAGCTTGGGCAGTTTGAAAACTAAACATACCAATAACACAAATACATACACATACAATCCTATTTTGCAGTATATGGAGGAAAAAGCTACAACGTGAGCACAAACTGATAATCACTAATTTTCTGTATCTGGCATTCCCCTGACAATGTCTTCATTTTGCTTCCAGTATAATCTGAGGTTTTCAAATGGGAAATGAAAAACCTATGGACTACTCTTAATAAATACATCAACTCTCTCCAGTCTGGAGATTTATATTCCACTAAATGCTATTAAACACATTGCAGAATCTCAGACTTCCTTCTGTTTGCCAGTGTTTACCTAACTGCCAAAAACTTCCCAGCAATGAGCTCTTTTGACATTAAACAACAGATTCTACCAAGAAAGAAAAAAAATCTATGTATTACTACACTTACTGACAGCAAAGTTACACTCCACAGACTACTTTAATTCTCTGCTTGATGCTGCCATCCCACTCAGTCTACAAAAATAAATAACAAAAACTCAGTAGTACCTGAATTGTTCTACAGAAGAGACTTTCAACTTCGATTTCACATCAGATTTTCAGTTTTAATACCTTCCTGGCTGCCATGGACTACTGACTCTACAATAAACAGAGGCTCCCTTCAGAATGAAAGCCTAGCATCCAGTATGCTACCACACTGGGAATTGTGAAAGGCTGGCCAGATCTGTATGAATATAGCCTTGGCAATTTTCAACCTGGGTAAGCCTAACAGATCTGGTATTTATCAAACTGTGTATTTGAAACAGTTGAATATTCAAGAGTACCTTAGATCCACTAAAAATAGTCATTGATTATTTATCAGTAGCAGCAAAGAATTGTCAGAGCCACTGATATTCCAGAGTCCTTGGCATAAGCTACTTGTGAGCTTAANTAACAGATCTGGTATTTATCAAACTGTGTATTTGAAACAGTTGAATATTCAAGAGTACCTTAGATCCACTAAAAATAGTCATTGATTATTTATCAGTAGCAGCAAAGAATTGTCAGAGCCACTGATATTCCAGAGTCCTTGGCATAAGCTACTTGTGAGCTTAAACTTGTGCGGTAAAGCCATAGCTACTGGAAGCTATCAGAAGTAGGGAGAGAACAGATACGCAGCCTGGTACCCCAGATTCACTCAGGCAACAAAGCCCAAAGACAAAGACGACAANACTTGTGCGGTAAAGCCATAGCTACTGGAAGCTATCAGAAGTAGGGAGAGAACAGATACGCAGTCTGGTACCCCAGATTCACTCAGGCAACAAAGCCCAAAGACAAAGACAACAAAAAAAAATCTCTAGCATTTATGTTTGAGGGCAGATCAATTGCTGAAGTCTATTCCTCCATCTTGCTCAAGGCAAGATATCAAAAAATAAGGATATTATAAAGAATATTCCTTTATACAAACATTGTGATTTGAGTCAAAGTACAACTTCCACTCAAGCTAACAACACAACAGGTAATAGCACTTTCAGTGGGATTAAAAATGAAAGAGTAAATAATTTAAGATTCAGAATGCAGTTCTGAGTGTACCCTTCTTTATACATGTGGTTTTATGTTTTTAAATCAGATACTGTACAGACAAAAAGCAGAAAAATTGTGAAGATACAACATTATAGATTTGTCCTTCTTTGTGAAAGTTGCTGATGACCAGCTGACACACGAACATTGATCCAACTTGAACAAAAAACTGTCTGAGCCAGGAGAATCATGAAATCATCCTACCAGATGGGAAGTCTAACCACTGTGTTTGTGACACTAATGCAATAAACAAAGTGTTCAAGCAGACAGACACCTTATCAGAACACACATCAACCCATTCTTTAAGGGAAAGCATGCGTTTTCTGACATCTACACTCAGCTCTCTTAAATTGTAAGATAAAATTTTTTTCTGCTAGCTTTTAAATATATTGAACTGGGAAACTAAACAGGAGAAGAGGTGGAGTCTGTCTTCTATATCTTCTCAGACAATTTTATGTAATTCAAAATAAAGATACAGGAAAGGAACAGAACGATACATACACTGCTTTCTTATGGGAGAACTTTGTTTTCCACAAGCCCTGTACTAATAATTGTAGGTAGCAAAATGCTCACAGAGAACAGAAGGGGTTTTTAACACATAATATTTCAGCAAGTCATAGGAGGGTAGAAAAACCTAAGCTCTGAAGCAAGGCAGACATAGACTAGATAAACTTCAAAATCTCTTGATCTAGTTCAGAGAAAACAGCAGCCATGTGGTAGTATCCATGCAAAAGGTAGAGCAGCTACTGCAAGTAACGAAGTTTCAGCACTCATCTATGTGCTTAAATATATTTCAACACCATTCACAAGAGTTGAGACATCAGGTTCTTATAATGCCTTATTGCAATTTGTCAGATTTCTACAACACTTAAACATGGAACCTCTTCAAAACAGCACACTAAGAGCAGGAAACATTCCACAGCACGACTATGTTACATCTGTTAAAACTGGTTTTATAAGAATTTGTAAGTCACATTAATATTTACCCTTGAAAGATTGTTACCGAAAAGTGTGACTGACCTCTGATATTAGGTCAATTTAAAACACTGCTTCAAGTGGGAAGGTTTTTTCCCCCCCTCAAGAGCAGAATTTCAAACTATTTGAAGTACTTTTTTTGTTTAATACATATGCTTATTATTCATGTTGATGCAGTAATTCTGGGACCGGCATTTAAGTACTATTTCCTACCAGAAGTGGGAAACAAAAGCAGAGTCATATAAATAGCCAATCCCTATGGTACGTTATCCTTCTTCCTAGGCTCACAGCTTCCTACAACTTTTACCAAAGATTTCATTAAAAAAATAAAAAAATAAAAAAATAAAAAAAACCCACAAAATGTTGGAGTTACTGGAGAAAAGGGCAGAAGTACAGACAGTATAAAGAAATAAAAGGTTGACTGCTTATGGTGAGTTTTAGTCAATTTAAGATCATTCTATTTATGTGAATTAATATGGAAATAACCATTTACCAGGTGTCTATAGCAAAACTAGGCGTAATACAGAAAAAAATATGCACACTTTGTATGAGGTATTCTGTTGTCTGTGGCAACAGTGGCTTCGGAGTGTACCCATTGGTAATAGAGATTCAATTTCATTAATATACTTTAATTATCATTACAGATGAGAGGAACATATGTCATGCAGTCAAGAAAGAACATTAAAGCTGAGTCACTAATCAGCAGTTTAGGCAGCCTCTTTTGCACAGGATTATTAGCAAACAGACTGTAACATGTCGCATAGATCTCCCTTATTAGTGCAAAATTCAAGAGGACCCTATGCAGATTATCAACAACTGATCTGACTTCTGATCTGAAACAAAAAATATCAAGAGAACACATATATAGCAATTATAAACTCACACTCAAGTTTTCAGCTCTCTTTAGAATAGTCATTTCATGATTTCTTCGAGTCCTGAGCCACATAAAAGACATAATAAACATCTATCACAGAAACTAGTTTACTTTTTCCTCTAGTGTTCCTTATCTGAGGAATTAGTTATTTTCACCTGCAGAAAAGCTCAGGTATTCAGAAACTAGGTCTGCATTCTTAGGAACTTAAAGGATTCCAGACTTTTAAGGTCTCATGCTCTACATTCCTATACTGTGACTTTAAAACACAACGTAATATAAATAATGTGTTTTCTAATGAATATCAGAACAAGAGATATACATTACTTTATCAACCCTATGCTCTTTAGAACAGTCATGTTTTCTTTTTAATTGTCTTAAAATGAGAACGCTAGCAACCTCAAAGAGTGGAAAGAAGAAGGGTAAAAGCAGAAGCTGGGAAGAAAGAACAAACATAATTAGACAAGGATTGAACATCTGGAGAGTAGCACAGGAAGGATAGTCATGATAGCAGATTAAACAACAAAGATAAAAGCCTTGATTTAATAACTAATCATAAGCTTTCCAGTCATATAGCATATCCGTCTCTGTCCAACAAGTAAAATTTCAGTTTTTTCCTTTGTGTTTTGATCTCAGCATAATTCCAACTTGTTGAGTATCAGGGATGCAAAATTTATTTATGAACAAGAAGAAAATTCTACACAACATAATGTTGTATTTATTGGATTCTAATCACAACAAAATATAATAGTAGGTATTAGCCTAGAAAAGATCATTGAAATCTGATCCTGGAGTGATAACAGCAGATATTATTCTAATAATTTATCCAAATTCTTTAAGCAAAACACTAGGAAACCAGCTATAGCTTGTGCAATACTTGACCGAGGAAACCTAGCCACGTTGGTCCAGTATTAAGTCCTTTCCCTAGGCCAAGAGAGAAGCAGAACTTCCCTAACAGACACTATCTTGGATTTCCCAAATCTTACCTCCAGAGTCCCGTCTGATTTTATCCTGAGATTTGTGAGTGGTGTACATTTGAGATCCTCTCTGGAGCAGCAGGTATTGACCAGCCGAAGGATTCCCCAGGCAGCTTCCGTTCCCTGTTCCTCAGTGAAGGCTCTAGAGCTCCCCAGGACAGTCAAGAAACATAGTTGCTATAGAGGAAAGGGAGACAAATCTTTGATTAAGTGAGGCAGCTGGGAAAAAAAAACAAAAACACAGATTTAAAGTACATAGGTAAACATTCACAGAATATCACTAAATAAAATTCAGATCAAATAGCTCAGGCAAACTGAGTCTTGCCAACTTTTTGGCTAAGTTCTGCTTTGCTTCCTCTCCTGACAGCCCTTGAAGCACATTTCTGTTTTAAGTAAAACTAGGAAAAAGATCCGCATTATACCTTCCTTTCCCAAACTGTTGTAATCATATATATTGCTAATAAGACTCTTTTGGTCAAAAGGCTGCTACATCATATTTACCTCCAGAAATGACAAATAAGCCCTGCTTCAACAGAAAGTACTCATCTTGAGTCAGAAATTGCGGATGACAGGAAGGCACACAGTATATTTGCTTAGCCCTTAATACAGGCTGAGAATATAAACTACTGAGAAATTTACCATCTCCCTGCCACATACTCGAGTTACATATTTTATATGCACGATTTATTTCCCTTCCAAAATACGCAATACTAAAAGAAATAACTGTAACTAGAATAGAAGCACTGTTATTTCTCACATCTTGCCACAGAGTGATTTTTTTTTTTAACTTCATCAAACTCTAAAGCAAAAGGTGAGATTAGTTTTACTAAGATTCAGTGTCAGAGTGCATGAAAGCTGAATGAGTGAAGGAAAGAATGACTGTGCCTGCATCTTCAAAAATTCAGGTGGGCTTGCTTTGTTGTTTCTTTGTTTTCAATCTTTTATAGAGCTTTGTGGCCACGATAAGAGGCATCCAGGAAGGAAAGTTTATGCCAGTCACTAAATGACTGAGGTACAGTTTCAGGAGTCCCTGGAGCAGAGGGGCCAGGGATTTCTTTTCATTTTTTTTCATCAAAAAAGAGAGTGAAGACTAACAGTAGATAAAGAGAAAAGATGATGCATATTCAAAAAAAGAGGGAAAGAAAACCTCAAGCAGCTACAAAACTGTGCACAAGAGAAGAGCTGGATTTCATTCCCAACTAAAATTAGTTTCATCAGTGCACTGAAAGAATTGAGGTTTCCTTGTTTGTATCACTGTATTTGTTACTGCAGCATTTCTTAAATAAAAAAATTCAGTGTACCCTAAACTCATTTTAGTTCTCCCCATTATAACTGTTTCTGTTTTCATAAGCAGAAGTTTGGACTACTTCAATTAACTTGCACACACTTTTTTCATTCTTCAGTTTAGTTAGTATCAAACATAAACCTGGATGAAGACAATCAAGGCTGCATTTGTGTAACAGTAAGCATGCAAGTTAGGGTCAATGCATAGACAATCTCTTGGGGTGTGCAACCTAGCACAAAACTCAGGGTTTGGGATTATTTTCTGTCAAGATTCCAGGTCCACTTGGAAGGCTGACAACACTGAACTTCCAGAAAGGAAGTGGGGATTGGGGTTGACACATCAAATGCACAGATCTGAAATTGATATTAGGGGAAAATTTTGCCCATGTTCCAGACTACTGAAGTTTTCCTTTTCAATTCTACTTCTCAATACCCCCATCCACCAGACGTAGTTACTCCAATGGATAAAGAAGCTAAATTTTCCATGCTGTGCTATAGATCTGTCGAGCACAGTCAAGAAAATACAGGAAAACAGACAAGTAGTCACAGAGCAAGAGCTTATTCTGCTTGTGAATCTCCATGGGTCAGTGGAGACAATGAAATAATGACTGTGATTGCCATCATAATACATATCTGGTCACTGGTGATCTCTATGAAACCTGCACTCTATATAGTTTAGGACACAGCAGTACTGACAGAGCAGATCACTCTTTACACTGAAATGAACAAAAGCAGGTGGCCAGTTCAGCTGTTTCTAATGCTCAGAGGTAACTTTATTTTCCTAGACTCAGATTTCTTTTAATGTCAGTATGGAAAGGGGACAAACACAATACAGGTTATGTTTAAAAGTAGGCTTGTAGAGGAGAGAGAACATGCCCACCATACAAAAACATAGAAAATATTCTGGCAAAATAAGAATATCCCATCTAAACGGCCCCGGAAAGCCTCAGTTCTGGTTCTTTTAGTACTAACAAAGACTTCCTAAGATGCATTTGTGTTTAAACATTATCAGGCCTGTTGTGGATACAGGAAAGCTGTTTCTGAAATCGTTTTAGAACGCAGTTCTTCTTCTAAAGACATGGCTAATCAATTCTTATGTAAATATGGGGTTTTATTTGAATTTATTTTATTTAAATCTATGAGAGGTTGCATTATTTGAAAGCTGCTTAGTAGGCAGTATGACACACCACACGATGTCAAACTGCTTTCTGGAAGAGAATCCCCTAGGTTAAATTAACAATTCCAGTCCCTCCTCACAGCCTCCCTCAGGTTTCATAATTACCAGTTATAATTAACCCAGGAAACTGATTAGAACATTGTTGCTCCATGCTACACCATTGACTTATTGTAGTGAAGATGGGATCCCGTTGTTTCCCACGGCTGCTAAAATGGGAAATAAACAGTGACCAGCTCAGGTGACAGTTGTGGTTATTCATGCTGGAATTAAAATGTCAACTTAGATAAGACAGCACCCTGATGAAGATAAGGCTAAATTATGGTTTTTTTATGGCTTAGAAAAAAAAATCTATGAAGTCAAGGCCAACTCCTCACTGTCCTGTGGTATACAAAACCTTTATGGGGAGAAAAAGATAAGCAGTTCTTCAACATTACACGACAATTGAAGTGATTTCACTTAATTACTATTCTTGTAATGATTGTATGTTACAAAGCAACTACAAAACATTAGATTCTAATAAAAACATTGGCTTAATTAAGATTTTCTGCTGCCTATATACGAACTGTTATAACCCTCATGAGAGTCCTACAAAAAAGAGCAGTGCATGCAGCGCAGATCTGCATCAGGAGACAGATGAGTCAGAGCAACCTTAACCCAAACATACAGGTAAAATGATTTAATTTAATGTTAATTTTGATTCGCAGGCACAAATACAAGCATAATCCTAGTGCAAGCATACAAGGAAAATGATTTCACATAATACTGATTTTAATTTGCAAACAAATAAAAGAATACTTAGGTTACAGACACTTAGTCATTACTGAAAACAAAACATGTCTATAAAACAAAGACAGCATTTTCCAGCCACTAGAGAACAAACAAGTTTATTATTCCCTTCTCTTTTCCTGTAGAAATTATATTATAACCTACCAATCACCACCAGAAACTTCTAGAGCTCTCTAAAGAGGTAAACAGTCTGGTTTGCATGGTTTCTTATCACAGAACAGAGCACTAAAGTTTCCCAAAATCAAAGGTGCAGCTCAATATTATTTGCAATGTCCTGCTTTAATCTAAGAAGATTAATGGTCTTTTTTTTTTTTAATTAACATTTTTAATGTAGTTAAAATGCAGAACACTTGTTCTGAAAGAAGCGTCTGCCATCACTATCATCAACAGAGTTGTGTAGGGAAGCAGACTCCTCAAGCTAAAACTAAGCTATGCAAAACCCTTCTGTTTCCTCCACTGCACACTCCATCTTCATCTTTTATCTTGTATCTGTGATTGTTTCCAGTCCATAAAATATACGTATATTAAGTAGTTTATCTTAATAACATGCCTTTTTAGAGGTGAGGGAGCATTGTGTATGCACACATCAACTTTTCAAACACATCTCTACAGGAAAGTATGAATACAGCTTGGTTATTTAGGCTACTTGACTGCAGGGAGAAGGTGACAGTGTCAAACCACAGCTGGAGGTCTGTCCCACTAGCAGGCTATAGCTCATGTTTAGTGTGAAGAAACAGAACTCTCTGGTCACACTTCCCTCTTCTTGCAACTTCTGAGCAAGTATTTAAGTATTTTCTAGATCAGAATAGAGGATGAACAGAAGTCAGAAAGAACTGAAGTTATGAAAGCTAAAATACCCTCATTCTTTAAACCTCTTAAAGATAATTGTATAAAATTACGTCTATTAATTCAGGGAGCTGCAAATATACAACTGTTGCTAACCTTGAATTCCAGCAATTGTTTATTTACACTTGAGAGCTTCTATACTCTTTCTGAATAAAAGCCTTTCTGTACTGGTTCAATCTGACATGTTAATTTTCCCTTCAAATTATCTTGTACAATTCAGTGACTGGATAAATACACTGTGCTGTAAGCTAATAGCCACGTTAGGCTTCTGGAGAGGAACAAGATTACTCACAGACATTACAAAGCTGTATTGATGCCACATGTAGCAATGTGTGATACCAATATGCTCTTTTATGGAATTATTTTACTAGAATTATTTTTTCTAGAGTAGAAACGGCATATAACCCAGTCTCAAACCTAGCTGTAAATACATTAATAAATTACACAATATTCTTATTTACCCCCCACCCACACACACACAAACAGCTCAGATTTTTTTCGGTTACATGAAATCATGTGCACGTAGAATAACTGATTCGACAAAATAATCATGCTTAAATAGAAGAACATTGCACAGACAGCTCTAATTTCTACATTCTGTTTCAAGTTTTCTCTTTTTTTTTTTGTTT
>PPHD01006667.1:4093-24186 GCA_002909625.1 Bambusicola thoracicus
AAAAAAAAAAAAAAAAAAAAAAAGAGTTAGGCTGTTTGATTTCAAATAGGAGGCGGAATTCCTCAGAAGACGAGCCTGTAGCGATCAGGAAAAGCAGGTTAAGAAAAGGAGATGTGGGGAAGAGGGAAAATAGAAAGGGAGGAGGATTTATTCATGCAATTTAGGATATTTGCAGTAAATTGAAGAGGTGGTTTGTTCTGTGTTTAGTCTTAAACAAATTCTGCCCCCTTTTTCCTCGCGTTTTCCCTTTGTTTATCTCCTGAGAGATGCCCACATGTGTACAATACAAAGAATCAAGTCATAAAAGTGCAAGCCTGTCAGCCTCCCTGAGGACCAATTAATGGTGTTCCAAATCTTGTGGGCAAGCAGATAAAAAGGATACAGAAAGAGAAGGGGAGATAGATGAATACTCAACGAGAGCAAGGCAGGTTTTTCAGATGTTGGTAGGAACTTCTTTTGGTATTCTTAGCTAACTTATTTGGGGTTTGGCTTTCTCTCCCACTTCTGTGGTGCTCTGGTCATAACTGCAACAGAAGGAAAAGCCACACTTCAAAAATATCAATTAGGCTTATATCCAAACCAATAACATGATGGCGGTGTGGGAGAGGGGGCAGGAAAAGGCCATTTAGTATTTTTCCAACCCTCCTTTCATATATTGGCAGCTTTATTGATAGGTACTTGAGTTTATATTACCATTTGTATCTCTGAGCTGAGTATTGCTCTGAATGCAGCAGGCTTTGTAGTGCAACCTTTTACTCCTATCTCACCCCCTACGTGTCCACAGGCCTTTGAACAGCAAGCGAGTGGCACTTTGAAATCAGAAGTTGAAAGTGTTTGACATGGAAAAGGGAGCATGAAAGTCTTGCTCTTTGAACCTTTTCTTTTCAAAGTCCCACAGAAAGTACAGGCAGGACAATAATGGACAGGCTAGGGGCTCCCAGGGTGAAGTGGGGATATGTGGTAATGAGGTTTTAAGTGTTTCAGCAATTGTTCCGCCCCACAGTTTCTTCCCTGATGTACTCCCAGAGAATTAAATCTGCTGCCAAGACAGCATAGAAATATTTAGTTAAATATATATTCTTATATTCTCTTTCCCTGTTCAATTCCTTCATTAAGTTCTGGAAATGAATTTGAGCTGGTGGAAGCAGGAAAGAGCGGTCAAAATTATCATTAGGTTGCTGACTACTGATGGAAGATCCATTTTGTTTGTTTTGTTTTGTTTTCCAATTAAATGGAGCCAGATGCACAGCAAATGCAAGTTGCACGAGAAATGCAACCAGCTGTTGCATCAAAGGTCAGGCACAAGCCTCTCCACACTCACATGGAAACTCACTGTATCTTATCTGGTAGGGTCAGGAAGGTGAATTAGTAAACTTACCAGCTGCTGAGATTTGCTTCAGTAATTTTACCTGCATCTGAGAGCAGATAGCGTGGAGGGAAGGAAAGAAACTTGGAGGACCTGAAATGAAACGTCTCATCTAAGAGCTTCATTATACTTAAGAAGGGAAGATGCAGCAGGTTAAGTCATTACTCTCTAAGGTCCATGAGCTGAACTTTCACTTTTTGGAGAAACTTATAATAAAACCAAAAACTCAAGCCCAGAAACCTTTCTATATTGCATCTTCTCAATTGTGTAATCCTCCACCTGAGAAGAAAAAAATCCTTTCTGAGTGATGTAGCAATCATTTTACACACTCAAGCATGAAATTTCATCACCATTATCTTAGCTTGGATGACTGTACAGATGTTGTTTGGTCATAAAATGTATTCAGCCCTTTTTAAAATCTAACTGTAGTATCTGACTCAGTGACCTCCTGCAGCAGCCGGTTCCACAGGTTGGGGCTATTCTCTGATGAGGAAAATTTATTTGTATTGATTATAGAATTCATCAAGGTAGGAGAGGAAGAACTGAATAAAAACTCACTGTCAAAAATGCTTCAGAATGTTCTGATCTGTCTATTTTGTCTAATTTCCTTAGCTGCTTCTTTAGTATCCTGCCAAATACTGCCCTTTTTTGAAGCTGGAGCTAGAATAGTTTAAAGGTTCCATTCTTTCAAAATAGCTGAAGCTAGAGTCCTCCCACCAAAAATAAAAATCTGATCCTCAATTTGAATACTGAGTCCACCTTTATGTGCCCTTCAATTACTTAAGATAGAGTTGTTGTTGTTGTTGTTGTTGTTGTTTTCCTGCGTGAAGCATGAATAATGCAGATAGTTATCTGATCTGGCTTTGCTTTTCCATGAATGCAAGTAAAGCTAGTGCCAACACACTGCTGGAAGTGCCATGCACACAACTTCAGCATCTTGCAGAAACTCAATACTGCCCGAGGTCACTGCCCTGCCTCAAGGTCATTGTGCCATCCTCATGGCTGAATTAGTGCCTGTTGCAAATATTTGAGTACTTATGATCTTGTAGAGTAATTCTGGAAGCAGAAAATGAATGCAGTTGTTTCAGTCATACTTCTCTTAAGCCTGATTCTTGCATCCAAGGCATTGAACTGTGCTTACTAGCACTGAGTCTTATGTGGTCCACCAAAATCTGCCATGATGTATGCTCTGGACTTTTCTGCCAAAATTTCTTCTGCTTTTTTTTGAAGTAACAATACAATGTGCCTTAGGAACATGACAGTCTCTGAAAAATGCTCTGATTTATCTTGAAGAACTTCAGTGGGATATTTTGCCCTGAAATTACTAGCCTGTTTACCTGTTTTCTTACATTTATGCTTTCCCCATAGGTGAGTTCCTCCAGTGTACTTATTTGTGTTTCTTTCTCAGTACTTCAACGCATTTTCCCTAACTCCAGTTGCTGTGTGTCTCTGTTGTGATTCACTGCTGGTGCCAGTATGCGGTACGCTACCTGTTGAACAACAGATTGGGCATGGTTTGCTCAGTTTTTGATTCTCTCCAGGAATGTATATCAATCCCATCAGAGCAAGCACAGTTATTTCAAAAGAAATTTCCAATCAGCAGAACTACCCCAAATTTCCAAGTATTTTGAAAGTGGAATCTGAACAGGCATCTCTGGAGCACTTAAATCTGTATGGCACTTCTAAACTTTCACAGGACCCTAATGGGGATTTTGTCCCCTTGGACAGTGTTTCACAGCCTAACTGACCTCGCTGCCAGGGTGCTGTTTTCAAGATCCAGATATTTTTTTTTTGCCTTGTCTTCTTTATTTGCTGCTCTTGTTATAACTTCATATCTCATTTCATTTGTTCCTCTCCATTCTCCACAAAGGATTAGGAACACTTGTAGAGTCTTAACATACATCCTCTCTTAATTACCTCATGGCTGAATCATACATATATAACTCTTTTTATCTTCCCTCATATGTAAATTCCTTTGGTCCCCTGACCATTTTTGTTTCTCTTCTCTGAACTCTCTCTAATTTGTCAATATGTTTTTGGTAATTAGGATTCCTGCAACTAAATGCAATGTTCCGTATGCCTTCATGCCAGATCCCTATAGACTTTCAGAAGGGGTCACTGCTCACAGCTGGGGCCAGATTTCCAGAAGCACTTTGAACACTGAGTGCTTTTGAAAATGACTATAAAATATAATTATGGGTACCGTTGGATAAGGAGCATTTTGAAGATCTTAGCTCTTGTGTAGGTGTCTAAATAGAGATGGAACTGATAAAAAATGTGATGCCACTAAAAATGTTGAGCACTTTAATATTTACTTCCAATCTCCTTCAAAAGTCTGTCCTGAAAGTGATTTTATATTTTTTCTTTCTGTACTTTCTGTTTTGTGGTTTCTGTTAGGCTGCATTTAGTCTTTAATAGTAAGACTTGTTATACCCTGGGAATACAGCCCCCTGTGCTGATAGACAGGGATGGAGAACAGAATACGCCCTGCATAATCCACGATGAGATAGTTTTGGACCTGCTCTGAAAGCTGGAAGCTCACAAGTCCATGGGGCCAAGGGAGTTGAGAGGGAGTTCCGGTGGACTGGAGACTGGAAAATGTGATGCCCATTTTCAGAAAGGGCCAGACAGATGATCCTGGTAGCTACAGACCTATCAGTCTCACCTCGGTGCCAGGGAAGGTTATAGAACAGATAATCTCGGGATTTCTTACTTTGCTTGCGCACATAGCTTTTGTTTTACGCATTAAACTGTCTTTATCTTATCCCGTGAGTTTTCTCAGTTTTACTATTCTGATTCTCTCCCACATCCTGCTTGGGAGAGGTAAGTGGGTAGTTGGGTGGGACTTAGCTGCCTATTAAGATGGATTGAAAGTAGTTAATATTCATGAAAGAATGATGCCCAAAGATGCAAGTTGATAAGGTGCATATCTGTACCAGCTTGCCATATTTTTTACATGTCACAGACAATGCAAATATTGAGTAAAACTAAGCAAACAAATGAGACAAAATGCTTTGTTCAATGTTTTTCTTCCTATGAATGCTCATATTTTTTTTTCCGAATTTGTTTATTAAGTTATTTTCTCTGTGGAAAAAAACAAAATTGTCTTTTTTCTTAACTGATTTAACCAACACTGCCTTAGCATTAAGTTCTGGACCATCACGAAGATGAGTTCAGATCTTAACTACTTTCTTTCAGGTCAGTCAGGACTGTATTTTTTCTGTTTTGGAGGCAGAGGGGAAGACTATCCCATCCTCTTTTTCTAACTCTCCAGAGCACTCAGTGACAAAAGAATTTGGTTAGCAAGTTTTTAAATACCATGCCTTTAGGAACCAATAATCATTAATGTAAGGTGCAGAATATTGTGCTTTAACAGTACTAACAACAACAAAATTATTATTATTATTCTTTCACCATTTCCTCTTCTTAACTTCACATCAAATAGTCCTGAGAGGAGGGGAGGGAGAAGCACTCTTTGGGTTTTATTTTAAGAGGGAGCTAAAAATTGCAAAAGAATTGCATTACAGAAGATTAAACAATCCGGATACTTTTCTGTGCTGCAGTAAACATATTCACTAAATAGTTAAAAAAATGTTTATGATGTGCCTAACAGAGCCATTCTAATGTATCAGTTAAATATGTTTCCATAATGTTTTAAAAGGAATATTATTTACCCAGAAGACCAGAACAGTTTCTAAAAGAGCTTTTCCAGTCCATCGTGTAAATATGTATTTAGGACAAGTGCTGTGTGTACAGGATTAAAAAAAATCCTCTGAAAATCTCTTTGAAAAGTTATTACACATGTCCACTGCTGCAGCAAAATTTTAAATATTCATATCTCAGCTGTTTCTTTCTTCAGAATTCTCAATTTGGTTTGAATATATTGCACATGAAATGCTTTGCAAGAGCTTCATTTGTTGAATGTTAACAGGCTTGTGTCCCAAAGCTCATGTGTGCGAGGCGACACACAGGCTTAAATTAAAATTTGGGATTCACTTTGTTAGGCCAAACATTCATGTGTAAAGAATTGTCTTCTTTACATGCATTTACAAATAAGGGGACTAGTTTATCTACCTCTTTCTCCCATTTACTTTTGACAATTATCTGCATGCAACAAGGTGTCTCCAGTTTCTAGACTCTGATGTGAATAAGGTCCTCACTGCTCAGCAAAGCATCATCAGATAAAGCCCTCCAGGGGTTGTTTCAGAGATCTCAAGTGTGTAATGCTGGAAATAGATTTAATGAGAGGTGTATATCTGATAGTTTGAGATTTTGAGCTTGTACTGACCTTTGATTGTAATACCAGCTGAACTGAACAGGCAAAAAAAGTTGACAGGGAGAATTATTCGGAGCAGGGTGAAGCAAATTTACAGTGTCAGAGTACGAAAGTATAAAAATAAGAAAAAATTAGACCTATATCATGAAAGTTACAAGGAGTAAGTTTGAAGTATCCGAGCAAACATCTTGCACGCTTTCATTCTTTCGCAATGCTCTGAGATACTGTTAAATTCTCAACAGAGGAACATACTTTTTAATATGAAAACTGACAGCTGCCTTGAGTTCCAAAAATATAGATACAGATTCAAATTTTGAAACAGTCTGAAGTTCTTCCCATAAATTAAAAGCAGTAAAAACTTACCTTGCTTACTGCAAAACAATCAGCCTCAATCTTTTTTTTTAATGAATACTTTTACATACAAAAATCCTATCTTTGCAAAATTCTTGTTGTGGAATCTGTCATGGCATTGTTCACCAGCATTTTAACTGAAATACCTATCAAATCTGTACCTGAAAACAAAGTTTTTAAGCGTCAATTTGATCTGGAGTTCAAGTTAAGAAAATAAACAAACTGAATATTACTCTTAATGCCAAGCAAATAAAACATCAACAACTTTCTTAAAAATACTTTTCATTTTCTGAGAACATGTATTTAAGAGTGGATTCTTCTTTTGCTTTCTGCCAATTTTTCTTCCTATTATTTCTTTATATTTGACTGATCGGGGTTGAAAAAAGAGAGCAGAGCAGAAAATACTTCATTATACTTTGGAGCTTGTCTAATTATTTTATTCTTATTGCTAGTGTGATTGGTTTGCGTAAGATTCTGTTTTCTGAATTTCATTTGAAGTCCAGGAAATTGTTTATGTTATTATTGTTTTACTCAACCAATCTCATTTTTGCTCTTTTAGAAATTCATGGCCAGCAACAGGCCTAATTTTCTTCTACGACTACAAGTGAACCTTCTTGTTCATTTTGACATATCACATAGACTGTTCTACTTTATGCAGATCAGAGGGAATACTATTTTCTCTGTGGATATAGGGAATATATTTTCAAATACAAATATGTATATAAGGCTGCATCTATGTACTATAAATTTAAGGCCTTCCAATTTTATATTTTGAGTTAATATACGCACTGTTCCCAAATTTCAATCCTATTTAGAAATGTTCCATTCACATATTAGAAAACTTGTTTTCAAGCCACCTTCTGCACATAGCACAGAACTTTGTTTTAATGATTACCTTAATTATTAACTTTTAACCTGATTATTATTAATAATGCTATGAGTACCTTAGTGTCTTGTGCTTTTTATGATCCTTTAAAGCCTTATTAGTTCTCTTACATTTAGTATTTCAGCTTAGATTATCTCCTGTGGCTTTTGTCATGATTTAGCTATGTTCTCCATTTTTTTCCAAAAGGGATATCTGCTTGGTTATTCCTAGGAGCTTGCTGAGCCTACTTAAACACAAACATGTTGCCCTATTTAATCACTTTCTTGATCTTGTACATACTGCGTTCTAGTTGTTTTCAACATCAGCAGTTTTTGTAAGTAGCTTGAGGAAACATTAAACTGCTAAAGCTATTCTAATTCTGTATCACTGGCTTTCATCTTTATAAAGTTGATCACCATCAGATAGTAAATCTAAACAGAAGAAAAGGTGGTTTCTAACCAGCAGATAGGAAGAATTTACATCCGTTAAAATACAGAGGTTAACATCTGTTAAAATACAGATGTTTCACTATAAGACCTAAAGGGCTAACATTTGCACTCTCTGAATTTAATGACAGAACCTCAGCTTTTTTCACTGGGTGAAGATTTGGACTTGAACCTTCAGATCACAAAGTTGTAACTTTACCTGTGTTACACACCAGGCAGTGTAATGTACTTCTCAATTCCTTGTGAGTTACATACAACTCATATTATTTTACTCTGAAGTCTGATTACATTGAACCAGCACCGATCTTAAGGTTTTTTTAACTATTCTGTGTAAAACATTTCCAATCCCTGAATAAAGCACTTTTCCTTCTAACTTCGAAGGGGCCGTCCCATGGCCTGCATCTCCTCGGGGCTGGCTGCCGGGCCGCGGGGGAAGGACGGGGCTGCCCTGGGATGGCTGCAGGGGCACGTTGGGCAGTGAGGGGTTTCCCGGGGATGGCTGCAGGGGCAGGTTTGGCAGTGCGGGGCTGCCGGTACGGTGGGATTATCGTGGCCGCTGCAAAGCACGAGCCAAGAAAAGGCAGAGCGGTCCAGGGAGCCTGCAGCTGTAGGGCTGGGAGAGTCCTGCTGAGGGGGGCTAGATGGCAAAGTGAGGACCACAAAGGGCAGAGTGTTGTGAAGGAGCACAAGTGGCACCCAGTGTCTGGCTGCTGCTTGGTGGCAGCATGGAGCGGGGCAGAGGCTGGCACTGTTGGCATGATGGGGCTACGGCAGGGCCTTGCAGGATGTGAGGAGTGTGCTGTTGGGCTTGGAGGGTGTCTTCCTTGGAGTGCTTGGCTGGCTGGGGCTCCATGGGTGCTTCTGCCTGCATGCCTTCTGGCTCTGCTGCTTGCAGGCTCCTCTCTGGCCCAGCACCTGCTCCCTGCCTAGGCTGGGCAGCTGGACTGCTCCTCTGGGGACTCTCATTCTCAGGGGCAGGGGCAAGAGAAGCCATATCATTCCTCTTCTGGGCTGCTCTTCGCTTTCAGTGTTCCAGCAGCTGTGGGTAGTCTCTCCTGAAGTATGGGTTGGAGTAGAGACTGAAAGTGTAAAGGAGAAGTTAGCTGCTGTTAGTGTGGGGCTCAAGGTCAGCAAGATACAGGAACTAGCACTTCTGATAGCTAAGGATAAACGTGGGTATTAACAAGGCTTATCAGTGCCTTCGTCTCAGCTGAAATGGAATTGTATACTTCAGAGTGTGTATGATGTAATGGATTGGTTCAAGCAGAAAAGCAGTGTTGATGACACATCAGTGTTTGTTGTTGCTGCTAAGCAGTGTTGTACAGAGCCGAAGACGTTCTCAGCAAAGGGTCTGACGGAGCTGGGTGGGAATAGGGTTAGGACAGCTGACTTAAATGGGCCAAACAGATATTCTGTGCCATATGTCATCAAATGGAAGGAATCCTGAAGGGGGTGGGAGTTCATCTGGCTCTCTTAGACTGCTCAGGAGCTATCTGGGCTTGAGTCAAGGGTAGGTGAGCAGTTGCTTTTGCATCACTTGCTATATTTGGTCAGGTATAGATATAGAGACAGACATGTACAGGCATAACTATTATCCTTTCCCTTGTCTTTATCTTAGTAAATATTTTTTTATCTCAACCTACAAGTTTTTTTCCCCACTTCTCCCCCCATCCCACTGGGAATGGGGCAAGTGAGCGAATGACTGTGTGGTGCTGAGGCACCTGCTGGGTTAAACCACATCTACTGGTCAGTTTAATCCTGCAGATTAGGCTGACTGCAACAAAATATTTTGTGAATGTATTGCTACAGCCCATTTGTGTGGGGAACAGTTGAAGTACTTAATCTTCCTATGGGCAGACAACGCTTCTTCCTTGGCCAGAAACTCAAGAAGGGAAGGAGATCTTTCCAAGTCCCATGGAACTCTGTTGAATCTGTAGAGGTTGAGCTGGTGAGAACAACGCTCTTTCCCCTATGTTCTAACAGATGCTCTCCTTTGCCAGAACTTCCACCATAAACATTTCTTCCTCAATTATGAGTCGGTTTCCCCCATGACCCCACCAAATGCTCTTTCGTCACTTTCCACCACAACCCAGAGTTTTTGTGGGAAGCTGAGCGATGAGAACACTGGCCAAGACAGTGCTTTCCTCGGGTGATCTGAGGTAAAACTTCTGTTTCCTCCTCAGTGAGATATGTTTCTGAGCCCCTTCCTTCCATTACGGTTGTTCCTGTAGCATCGCCAGCTGGTGCTTGGTCCCATCCTAGATGCTCACTAAAAGTGGAGCCTGAGATCTTGACCAGTTCCTCCAGATCAGAAGCAGAAGCTGTTTCAGCTGCAGATGGCTCCATTTCCATTTCTCCTGTCTGGTTTTGAAGGAAGGTTGTGCATGCAGCCACTTGTACAGTGAGCCAGTTGTTCCCCACTTGCTGGCAAGGGAAATCCACCAGCGCTGCCTGGGGACTTTGGTGGGAGATGCTCAGGCATCACCATGATGCTCTCCTGTCATCACAGTAACATCATCATGTGGTGTCCAAGGCCAGGCTGTCTGGAGCCACCAGAGCTGATGTCACTGAGCTGCACTTGTTGCTGGTCCTGCCCAGAGCCATGGCTGTTGAAAGCTGAGTCAAGAGGCAAATCAAGCTGTGTTGCAAGAACACCCCTCACCTAGGCCTTGCTTCCCCTTGCCTGTGTGCTCCCCAAGTAGCTCCCTGCTGGCCTCCTTGGTGTCCGTCTGGCTCTCCAGATGGGCTGGAAAACACTTTCCCAAGCACTGGTAACAGAGGAGAATAGCCATCTCTTTCCAGTTTGGAAATCCTCCGTGGTTTCCATTGCAGAGCTTGATCAAGGGAGTAGCTGTGCACCCAGGAGATGCTCTACAACATCAGCAGTGGCACAGAGGCTGCTCTTTAGGTCCACATGAACAAAGACGCTAAATACAGGAGGTGTTTAACTCCTATTTGGTTTCTTTGCTTTTGGTTTGGTACTTTAGAAATAGAGAAAGCAAGCCAACAAAATCAGAGATGTTCTCTAAGCCTTTTAAGTCACTGCCCTGTATACAGGATCAAGCGCCTTTTCTCTAGAGGCAAGGTTTTATCTAGAGGCAGTGTCTGGATGCAAGTCTGGAGTTCTTGGTAAGTTTGAGGACAACACAAATTATAGAGGCCCTCAAATGCAGAGAGGCCTTGTGGAGGTCTTTGCACAACCTGGCTTAGTGGGAGGTGTCTCAGCCTCCAGTAGGTCCCAACTCAAACCATTGTGGGATTCTATGATCTGTGATTTAATCTTGGTCATTAAGAGGGCTGGGCAATCAGCAGCCATATCAAGTTCACCAAAAGCATGTTCTGATTTGTGCCCATGCGGCTGCCCTGGCTCTATGAACAGAGGGGGTCGGGAGGCTGGAAAGCAGCCCCAGGAAAGGGGTGTAGGGGTTCTGATTGATGACACGTGGATTAGACTTGAAATCTGATCTAAAACAAATGTAGTTCAAAGATCCTATGGGAACTCAGAGCTGTCAGGGCTAAAGGCTCACTTCCAGTGGGAAGAAGGAACAGTCACAGCAGAAGGGTCACTGAAGGGAAATCTCAGATTAACTTAATCGTGTTATTACAAGTTCAACTTAATTGTATCTTGGAAGCATCCATTCTCCTGGAGAATACAGATTATGGTAATGTACATCCATGGGAATGGAGTTATAGGAGTACAATGACAAACTGATAACAACCAACCTCCCAGTGTGGGGAATATAATCTGAACCACAGTTATCTTACACAGAAAGTACATTCCTGAAATTCTGTCTGAAAATGACTCTTTCTCATTTACCAGAAGGGAGTGCTTGGAGGACTTCTGTGTAAATAAAAGAAATAAAACAAAGGCTGGCAGATTGTTTGGCTATTTCTGGGCAGTCACTGCCTTGTGCTACAGCTGAAGTTTCTCTTAGAATTGTGCCTAGGTCTGTTTTCTGGCTCAAACACACCAGTGTGCAACGAGACTTCTGCTATAGCACTGCAAATTGGGCATTGTCATAGTTCCAGTTCCACACAGAAATATTTCAGTGTAATACTAACAAGCAGCTTTGTAATGAGAAATTAGAAAAAAAAGCTGTTACAGCAACATTTATAATTTGCACTGGACAATGGAATGATTTTCTGTGCAATCCTTGTTTTTGTCCTACGCAGCAGGTGATTTAAGATGCCATAAGGTTACTGTCACATTAATAGAATCCTGGAATCATTAAGATTGGAAAAGACCACTGGAATCACTAAGTCCAACCATCATCCCATCCCCAACATGCCCACTAACCATGTCCCTCTGTGCCACATCTCCACGGTTCTTAAATAGGCTGGTTTGAAAGCTAAGTTCCCAGGATTTTTGAAGAAACCATCAAAAGAATACACAACAACAAAAAATACAAATATAGTTCAAGTGGGAGATGTTTCAGGAAGTGTGATCACTGGTGGGCCCTTGTGTACATAATGAGGTTCAACAAAGCCAAGTGCAAAGTCCTGCACCTGGGTCGGGTGCAATCTCAAGCACAGATACAAGATGGGCAGAGAATGGCTTGAGAGCAGCCCTGACGAGAAGCATTTGGGAGTGTTGGTTGATGAAAAATTCAACATGAGCCAGCAGTATGTGCTTGCAGCCCAGAAGGCCAACTGTATCCTGGGTTGCATCAAGAGAAGCATGACCAGCAGGTCAAGGGGGGTGATTCTGCCCCTCTACTCTGCTCTCATGCGACCCCAGCTGGAGTACCGTGTCCAGTTTTGGAGCCCCCAACACTAGAAGGACCTGGAGTTGTTGGAGCAGGTCCAGAGGAAAGCCATGAAGATAATCAGAGGGCTGGAGCACAAAGATGATCTGAGAGACCTGGGACTTTTCAGCCTGGAGAAGAGAAAGCTCTGAGGAGACCTTATAGCAGCCTTCCAGTACCTGAAAGGGTACTACAGAAAAGTTGGGTAGGGACTTTTTATAAGGGCATATAGTGAAAGGACTAGGGGAACTGGTTTTAAACTGGAAGAGGGTAGACTGAGACTAGATGTTAGGAATAAATTCTGTACTGTGAGGATGGTGAGACACTGGTATAGGTTGGCCAGTGAGATAGTGAATGCCCCCTCCCTACAAGCATTCAAGACCAGGCTGGATGGGGCTTTGAGCAACCTGGTCTAGAGGGAGGTGTTCCTGCCTATAGCAGGGGGGTGGAAGTAGATGATTTTAAAGGTTCCTTCCAACCCAAGCCATTCTATGATTCAACCAAGCAAAGTGCAGTTTTTTTCCCTTGGGTCAAGGTAATCCCATTTAGTGTCTTGGTTGTTGAAAATCACAACATGAGCCAGTACTGTGTGCTTGCAGCCAGGAAGGCCAATGGTATCTTGGGTTTCATAAGAGGGGTGGCCAGTAGCATGAGGGAGGGGATTGCCCCCTCTGTTCTGCCCTCCTGAGGACCCAGTTGGAGTACTGCATCTGAGTCTGGGGCCCCCAGCACAGGAAGGATGTGGAACTTTTGGAGAGGGTCCTGAGGAGGGCTATGAAGATGATCCAAGGACTGGAACACCTCTCCTATGAAGATAGGTTGAAGAGACTGGGCTTGTTCAGCCTGGAGGAGATTGCAGGGAGAGCTCATTGCAGCCTTTTAGTATTTAAAATGAGTTTATAAACATGTGGGAATTCAACTTTTTACGCAGGTAGATGGTGATAGCAGAAGGGGAAATGGTTTTAAATTAAAGGAAGGGAGATTTAGATTAGATGTCAGGGAGAAGTTTTTTTCTAAGAGAGTGGTGAGGTGCTGGAACAAACTGCCCAGAGGGGCTGTGGGTGCCCTGTTACTGGAGGTGTTCAAGGCCGGGTTGGATAGAGCCCTGGTCCAAATCTGATCTAGTACTTGGTCTAGCAGCTGGCAGCCCTGAGTGTGCAGGGGAGTTGGAACTTCGTGATCCTTGAGGTCCCTTCCAACCCAAGCCATTCTATGATTCTGTTATATGCCTTGAGTAGTATTTTTGGCATTTGGGCTGTAGCACTGTTTCTTCAGAGAGGATTGGTAGGTTTAAGACAAGGCTTAGAGGAACATCACAAACATTTTGTAACAATGCTGTCATCAAAGTCCCCAATTTGCAGAAATATCTGTCTTGCAATAATCTGCTCTCCCACTTTGTTAATTAACATTTTATTCAGTAGCTAATTTGATCTTGGGAAACCTGCAAAGATCATTTTCTGCTGTTGAAAAAAGTCTCAGTCCTTTCTATCTTGTTACTTAACAATCCCATAAATTGTTCAAATTTTACTTCAGATGAAGTACCTATTTCTATTACTTTAGTATATTCACTCACCTATTTCTTATCACCTTTTTTAACGAGAGAAAATTTGAATTGAATGTATTAATATACATAGATCTAGGAAGTACTTGAACACTGATCTTTCTATTGGTTTTGAGTATGTGAAGAGTTTGTGAAAATATATATTTTTTTTTAGAAAATCACAGTAAAAATTAAAACATAATCATAGTTAGCACCTCTCCCAAAGGGTGTTTTTTCTTCTGTTTTGTTTCTAAATGATGAAAACAAAAACATTCTAGATAAGATCAGCATATTTTTGTTTAGAAATGCCACTGTAGTCTCTCACAGTAGAGCTCCTTATTGACAGTTCAGCTTCCTTTTCAAACATCTACTGTTAAGTCTCACTTCCCTCCTTTGGGAAAGCATCTTAATAGGAATTCCTTTTTATGTGGTTTCGGAAAAAGAAGTGACCAGCATTTCTAGTGACAAGTGATAGTATAGATTGCAGTTGCCTTGAAGCACTGAGATATTAAAGATCAGTATTTTTAGATAGGAAAAAACAAATGACAGGAAGGTATTTTTGATACAAAGAAAAAAATAATGCTAAAATATTCATCAAGTTGAAAACACAAGTTCCCGTGGGTAAAACAATATAATTGAGAAAAGTGCATTTATTTTTAAGTAGAATTATTCATACTTTAAATTACTGGAATGTGGATCTATGAAAATTGTTTACCCTCCTTTTAGAGCGGAACAAAAGGTAACTATTCCACCTGAAGTATTCCTCTTCATTTAAGACCATTTTCTAACAGGAACAGCTAGGATTTTGATTTTTCAATGTTTTCTATTTTGCTTCTTAGAAGTAACTTTTTTTTATTTATTTATTTTCAGTCACAGACTACAATAAGTTACATTCTCAGGATGGAAGTTGTATGTTTTAAGAAAACCATAAAAGTGCAGACAATTTTGCAGGGCTATGAAGATGGGGAGAGATCTAGAGAGAGATCAGAATGCGTGAGGAGCAGCTGAGGCCCCTGGGTTTGCTCAGCACAGAGCAGAGTAGCTGAGGGGAGGCCTCATGGCAGCTGCAGCTCCTCTCAGGGAGAGGAGGGGCAACGCTGAGCTCTGCTCTGTGTGACAGTGACAGGGCCCGATGGAACGGCATGGAGCTGTGTCAGGGGAGGGGCAGCTGGGGGTGAGGGACACGGTCTGCGCCAGAATGTGGTCAGGCCCTGGAACAGGCACCACTGACACTCCACTTGCCTTATCTATGCCTAACAGCGTGAGGTCTAGTACTCACATCAAGGGCCTCAGCTGTGACTGGAAGTTGTCAAGTAAAAGAGAAAGAGCTGCCTTTGGCAAAAACATGGAGACCATAAAACCATGTGATAATTAACATATAAACAATCCCTCATGACTGTCGAAACTGAAGGTGAGGTCTTAAGGAACCAATGAAGTTTCTCTGTTTTTCTGTAAAGTAATGTGTTTTTAATAGCCATGCTTATCTATTAGTCTGCATACCTTGTAACAGTTTGCCCCTGCCTGTGCTTATCGTGGCAAGCCACATGTAAATGGGGTATAAAGTCAAGATGCTGGAGGACAGCTCTTGGTGCTCCCCTCAACAAGCCTGAAACTCCCCCCAAGCTTGCAAGCCCCCCTCACCCCCTCAGATCCCATCCCACAACAGACACATTGATGAGATAGGTTATATAACCTTTCCTACTTTAATTTACCTTACCTGAAATTTGTATAACCTTATCCAACGTAGTCTACCCTTACCTACCCTAATTTACCTCCTCCACCCCCCCCAAGATGCTGATTAGTCATACACAAATACATAGTTTGCTTAGAATATATGTGGTTATCGATCGCATGTGCAGCCGTCTGCTCAGGATACATTAAATAAATCGTTTTGGTGCACCTGTTTTGTGTCAGTGAAGTGCGTTGCAGTCACTGTCTTCTTGCTGGGTGAAACAATCCAGGGAATGGAGTGGGACACATCCTACTTGAGATATTCTGCAGATACTCAGGATGTCCTATGTTAACTTTGACTTTTTTAAAAAAACACAAATAATCACAATTTTTTTTTTTTTACTATTTTTCATACTTTTCTATATATTGAAGGACCCTTAATTCATTCTTGTGAGTGCTTTTGCATTTTGCACAAAGTAATAAATGAAGGAAGATTAATGGAAGTGAAGACTAAAGCTGAGGTATCTTCTATGCCTTAGGATATGACTTATACCATGAGCAGAGTCTCCGGCACCTGGAAGCACTGGAGACCTCCATGGGACATGATGTAAGAGAACAATCACATGATCATAGCATTGCATTTTGTAATGTGATGTGGGTGGTGTGTGTTTGAATTTTCTGAATTAATAAAGGCACTGACTCCAGACCTCCCCACATTCCAGAAAGCTGTCCAGTCAGTGAGTCATAAAATAGAAGGAACTGTGGTGACATTCTCAGCTCTTCTGACTAGATTTTTTAAATGGAGGTGATAAAATCATCTCTTCTAGACCTAATATTGTCATTATATGTCAGTTTTTCTTGGCACATACTAAATGGAAAGTGCATGGGACTTCTGAACTGTTGGTTTTTGGTTCTCATTGGCTTTAGTTGGTGGCGAATGCTCAGCTGAGACTCAGCTCAAGCAGTATGAGACAGCCTTGTTTTGTTCAACACAAGAACTTCCGTAGCCTAAGGAATATTAGTCATTAGTAAAAATATGCACCTTACAGTTTCTCAAAGACTGAAGTGAAATATACAGAGGATTTGTGAATTTGAGTGCTTTTTGATTGGGCAGAATGAATGTTTCCTAAATGTTTTTGTTCCCTATCTTTATACAGGTCTTGTAAGGATAAATATATTAATTAAAGATTTTGACACACTTAGGAAGCAGATCTTGGAGGCATATAAAAAAGAAACATTGTGTCCTATTTTCTTGCCTAGTAGCACCTGTAGATTATTCTAGAGGAAATCCCAGTTGTGTGTTGATGGAGCTATCATAACAAAAGCAAAAAATTATTCTTATGTGCAAGAGCAATGAATTCACCTTGCTGATGCATGCAATCCCTTTTATTGGTTTATTTAGGAGCCTTCAGGTGATAAGCACATTTCTTTCACAGAAATGTCCTCAGGAAACAAAAGCATCCCAGATACTAACACAACTGGTAGCACATTTATAGAGCTAGCCTCTCACAGCCACATAGGGAGCCTCTTTTTATTATATTTTTATTTAAGAAAAAAAAATACAAAGGGGATTTAATTGAATAATTATGTGTAATAAATTGAACAACTCATGTGCCAACAGAAAAGGTGTCTGACCCTTCCACTGGGCCAAGAGATGTGATACAAACTGATACCCATACTGATTCTGACCTCACAATACAGAAAAGGCCTAGCAAGTGTTTGTGATGAGCAATATGGGAGCGTAGCATGTGCTTCTCTTTGTCTGCCTGACTGTTTACTGAAGAACCAAAAATAAATGCATAGTCTCAGCTACGTTTTGACCACTCAGAAGCACTGTAAGGAGATAAATTCTTAAAGTACTCACAAAGATCAAGGTCACAAAAACGTTGTAGGCCCTCAGGCCATTTATTCCATCCTCATGCCTTCCCTTCTGCTTTGTGTTTTTGGGGCTACTTCTCAACTGGGTCAGGAAACTCATTAGGTTATAAATAACTCACAAACAACCCCAAACAGTTGCACAAACGTTTAAGAGGGACAGCGTGTGGTAATAGTGGGAGGCAGGATGGCTCAGAGGTTATTTACACTGACCTGTTGCTGAAAGAAATGTTCTCCAAACTGTTACTTAAGCCACCAGACTCCATTCTGTCTCTTGCTTTCTACACTTTCATCCTGCTTGCAATTTATATTCCCTACACTTACGGCTAATCTTAAGAACTTCAGTTGTCCAACTAATCATCAAGTGTTAGATTGTTATCTTTTTTTGAACAGGGGAATTTTTTTTTTTATTTTTTTTTTTTTTTTTTTTAAATTCAGTTATCCCTAGTTGGCCTGTGGAATGTATTTCAACAGATGGTCATGGAGTTTTAAATGCTGTGAGTAGATTTTTAATAAGTCTGACCAATTTTATGATCATTGAAGTTCATGTGTATTCAGCATTCCCACTGACTTCAACAAGAAGGGATGAATGTGCAAAAAGTTTCAGATTGCACTCAGCTGTTGTCACTGGCAGCTTAGATAAGTAAGGGAATTTTGACCTCATGTGCTAGACTAAAACAACCAGGTACAATAGTCTTCCTCTATTTGGTTGGCTTAAATGTACGTTGGGGCTTATTTCCGCCTTGGCAGCATTAGGTATTGGCCACAGCTGGAGGGAGAAGTGAGAGTAGCTTTCTTATCAGCTATGACAAACTCCATGTTTTTTAAAGTGGTATAATGTGTGAACAGCTCTGGCTTCTTCCTTCGCTGCATAGAGAAGTCTACCATCACTGTTAAAAACCCTAGTTCATTTTTCTTCTTTCCAATATGAGTGTTTTTTTTGTGTTTTTTTTTTTTCCACCTTTTTTAAATTCAGGGAAGGAGATCACAATGTCTCTTTGAAACCTTACATGTTGTTGTTTCTATGCCAGAAGGTGATACATCATGGAGAGATGGCCTACGGTTATGCCTTACAAAGCTGAGAGGAAAAATGTACCCGATACTCTTCCTATTGCCAAGTACACTTCCTGCAGTAGTCCTGCAGCAGAGCTGCAGTGTCCTTCTGCATTTTTGTCCTGTTGACAAGTTTGTTTCTCAGACTATCTGTCTTAATTTGATAAAGTGTTCGGTCACACTGCAAATTAGAGTGGATCGCCAGGTCTCCCTGAACTGCCTGCTTAGAAAACTTCTAACAACAAGTTCACAGAGCAGTAAAATTTAATTGTTACCAAGAGAGAACACCTTCAGATTTCTTTGCTGCACATTTGTTGGGGTTTTCATGAATTTTGTTTGCCAGTGACAGGCACAATATAGCAATACATTTCAGACTCCTTTTTGGCAGCCATAGGAATATATTTCAAACAGGTTTTGTTTGATATCTACAAGAAATCTCTGTTTGGTTTATGTATAAGACAAATGTATGCAAATCTATCCTCCAGTCCTGTAAATTATATGCTTGGAATCAGTAAGCAATACAGTAAAAGCTCACTACGTTGCATTTTAGCTATCCGCATATCCCATAAAACTGACATAAAAAACAATGGTTTCTTCCATATTTCTCAGCAAATATTTAATAGCACATACAGTGTTTTGCAAGGTCTCACATCATTACAACCTCCTGACTTTTTACAAAATATAGTGAGATTGATTCTTTATGAAAAGATACTCACAGCATTCGTTATTACTCTGCAGTGGAAATATAAGCGTAAATAAATAATTTTGAGCTGCATTATCAGGCAGATGTAGCTGTTGAGATGAACACATTGGATTTGTATGAGTATTCCTTCATCTGCTCTGAAATTTTTCACATTTCAGTAATTAACTGATAACTACCAAATTATTATTCAGTCTCTTAGAAAAATGTTTTCAAAAGGATATATATGCTCAGGACTAGATCTACAGACTTCATTTAAGGCTAAACTCACAACAGATTACAATGCTGGTTATTTGCAGCTCCTCCAATCTTGAACATCTGCAGTAAGGATAATATACAACCCCAGGTGGACACTAGGTTGCTTAAGATGAGGACATTTAGGTGCCTAAAACTGGGATCCAGAAATCACAGAATCATTAATGTCGAAAAAAACTTCTAAGGTCATCTAGTACAACCGTCAATGGATTTATAAGTATAAAGCTAGGTCATCCAAACCACCCACTACAAACTGTGGCGAACACAGAAGTTTCTTAACCTTTGATCCTTTTCTATGTTTTGATTAATCTTGAGTCTTCTAGGGTTTGATATCAAGTCACACAGCCTCACAACTCATCGTTGAAGGAGAAGCCACTTCTCCTCCTTTGTTTGTATAATGTTGAGAAGTGCCCAGTGAACTTAACCTAGCCAGTGTGAAATCTGGACTTGTATTCTTGCTTTGTTAAAAAGGGTTTGAATCTGTGACTCTGCAGGCGCAGTGTTTCTAGGATAAGGTTTCACTGATCCACCTTTCGAACTTGGCATGTCATGTTTAAGAACTAAGTGTAACAGGAGAATAAGAATAAAGATTAGCATGGCTCTCTTTTCTGTTGCTATTGGTAGCTATCCAAAGTATGGAAACCTGAGGGCTACTCAGTGCTCCAGTGTATACTTAGCACAGTATGTCTAGAAATCTATACACATATATAGACGCACATACACTTGTGCCAGTCTGCTAACAATTGGCTCCAAAGACTTCACATTGTTTTCCTCTACAGCCTTATGTATCACAGAATCACAGAATCGTAGGGGTTGGAATGGACCTCTAGAGATCGAGTCCAACCCCCCTGCCAAAGCAGGCTCCCTATACCAGGTCGCACAGGTAGGCATCCAGGTGGGTCTTGAATATCTCCACAGAAGGAGACTCCACAACCCCCCTGGGCAGCCTG